>JAOEHI010010654.1:13593-33096 GCA_025447815.1 Percopsis transmontana
TGTTGGGCCATGTGGCCCGGGGGGGATGATAGCCTGACAAATTCCAATCGCTGGGGGTTTGTAAAAACAAAAATATGTTCCCCCCCCCCCCCCCCGCGCGCGCACGGCATTACACACAGGAAGCGTAATTAGAGGGCTGCTGGAGCAGAACAGCACCTTTGGTGAGTGTCACCGGGAACAGAATGGTCGAACAGAGATCAATGTCTCTGCTCTAAATTAATGAGGCTAATGTTGACGTGACAGGCTCATCAGTGAACACGCGGCGAATAAAAGACAGACTTCGACAACTCGGAGAGCGCGGAGAGCCTGACGCACGGACCGCGAGTATGCTTCTTTTTGCACCAGTTGCTTACGCAAGCCTGCTGGCAGTGTCGACACACGACTTCAACGAAGAAAAATTATACACGAAAAGAATGATTAGGGAATATTTAATAAGACCAATTTATATTGCTCACCAATAAAGTTGTTTCCTTTATAAAACAGTGAACAAATAATACAGCGGATTACTAAATACCAATAGCTTTAGGGGAAAAAAAGACATTTACAATAGAAAATTACCTTTTCATCAGTAAGAAAGCGAATAGCGGCGTTCGAAGCAAAGTAATTCACAATTTAATGCCTCCCAATTAATCATTAAAGATGAAACAAAAGTGTGCGAGAACACGCGTGAAAAACATTATTGTCTTAAGGGAAGTAGCCTCATTGTTTAGAGGAAATTAATGTTGACAAAATATGTATTCAGAATAATTAACTGTCCCTCTGTGACTCCAGAGGGGCAGCGACACCCGCAAATAATCCCCTTCATTTCAGGATTACATGTTCACAAAGACATGTACACAATACACACAAATGGTGAGTTTGTCAACAGAGCTAAGGTAGGCTTTTTTTATTTAATTTTTTTCCCCTATTAGATTTAATAAAGTTTCCCCGTCTGGATCCCCTACAGATTCTTAAATCTCCCAGAAACGGGGAAGCGAGACAGAAAGTTCTCCCTAGTGAGTACAAAGCCAAAAAACTCATTTGGTGTTTTGGTATTTGGTGCTGCAAATGGTAAAAATACATAATCGTAAAATACAACATACTGACAACTTCATAATTTAACAAAAAGAAAAAAATTAATCCTTAGAATTGAAACTTTCCCTTTCCGTCTCCAGATGAAACTATAGGTAGTAGATTTTCAATAGTCACAGGCTCCAAAAGTCTGAATCAGTGTTTGTTGGCGGTTGGAGGTTAGCTTGATGTCCCCAGGCGGGTCTTCACATACTTCAAACACTCCTCTAGCTATTGACTGGATCCCCATCTCCAACCCCCCAGGGAGCTGGATGAACTCTGCTATTGAACTCACAGGTACAATGAAAAACCCACTGACTCCTCTCATAAGTCTCTGCCACCTGAATTCATAATGTTTATTCCCTCGTGGCCTTTGATTAGTGCCACTGAAAAACATCTGGAGAGATGAAAAGATCTTCCCAGGGAACGGAAACATGTCAGCTCACTTTAAATTATACACAGCTTTGTTAGCGGAGCAGACAAGGGCGACTAGTTCGCCGCGTATTCATTCATATTTCATGGCTCCATTAACACTTTTTAAAGCCTTTAGAAGTCATTTTTTTCTGTGTTTTAAACAGGGCCATGTTCTCTGCATAGAGCCAATTAGCTGATGTCATCCATAAGACCCCCCACCCCCACTGCCACCCCCCATTCCCATGGCACATTTAGATGCAGCCAGCTATTAGTCCGACCAAGTTTCCATCCATCCATCAGGCTTTACTATCTCAACACAGACACCGTCGCATCCTTCCAGCTTGTTCGTCACCCTTGTCGATTCTGAGTCAGTATTTACGTGGTAAAGAAAAGATGGAATGTTGCAAAGCTGACAACTTAAGACCACAGGCCAAAAAATGTTTTTTTAATTACAGAAGCTTACGGAAGAGAACCTACAAATCTCTTTCCTAGTTCTTCATCTTAGTCCATGCAGTGTTTGTTAGTGAAACGGCATTGTTCATCTCTATCCTTGAAAGGCAATGGCATGTCTTTGTTGTTTTTTTTGTGTCGTCCATTAGGAAACTGTGAAAACACTGCTGCCTTCTGCTTAGTGGATGGCGGGCACGTCTCCCAGCCAGGCAGCAGGTAGCGGGCGTGGACATGTGTAGTCGTTCTGTGGGAGAAGAGAGACATAACAGTTAAGTCCATCTGACAGCTGTTCCACACCAGCTACAGTAGTGGAAATTAGATAATGTAGAATGTAGTTAGGGTGCTTTTACACCTGTTTGGTCCACACCAGAATTCCGTTATTTCTTATCTTTTTCATTTTAGTCTGGTTGGTTTCACACTACAGTCATTCATGCACAATAATGTGGACCGATATGTAAATGAAGCGCTTTGTGTGCGTGCTGGAACGTGTGTTTATTTTTTCCAGTTGGATTCACTTTGTCAGGCCATGCATTCACCTAGTGAATGCATGCATTCATTTTTATCTGGACATTATTACTAGCAGCCCATATTGGTAGAACATGAGACATGCCTAGACTGATTTCAACAGGCATAGAATTCTGGCTACAGACTTGCATGGCTCATTGATACAGTAAATTCCGATATTTTACATCTTACATTTCCTGTAATTTGTCCAGATAACCTGTTGGCAGCGTAATATCACAGAACTGTGTTAACACCTGCATTGAACCGTACCACGGTTTTATAGCAAACGGAAACGTCATGTGACCCCTGTCTTTTTCAGCCCAAACTGGGTCCGCTTATTCAGGGCTCTGTGTTTCACCTGATCCAAACTTTGGATCATCTTTGGATTAGAAAAGTTTGTATGTGTGCATCGAATTAGGTAGGTGTGAAAGCACCCTTAATTTCTGTGACTAGTATAATCTTATGGTAGTCTACAATGTGTCTGTGACAACGGTGGTGTAGCAAATTCGAGTAAGCAATTAAGCAAACGATGAAAACTCATTCGTTAGGTTGTGTGAATGTTGAGTTAAATAAAGGCCCACGATACATACCGGCCACTTAGCACTGTGTTTTCTTAAGAGGTTAATTAAAGTTGAAGTAATTACGTCAAAACACTCCCATTTCCTTCAGCGTGTTAATGTTTCATCTTTGGGAGTTCATCAGTGTGTGAATGGTAATGTGGATTGTAGGTAATGATTGCCATCGCAGCTCTTGTCCATTACTTTGAGCTCTGCGACTGACATGGCTCTATGTTCCACCCGAAGCTAAACACGTTCACTCTCCATTGACGTACTAAAGGTCACATTTCTTTTCCTGATTGCTGTGTTTTTATTTATTTATTTAGTTACATATTTGAACTTGTTCTTGGAATAATTTGACTTTGATTCATGTGTTTCCTGTAAAGTCCGGGGGCGCTGTTGAGGATGGCGTTCCGCCTCTCCTGTTGGGTATCGCTGGCATACGGTCTACCAGCCCCCAGCTGGTACCTATAGCTGCTCACCTGGAGCCAATCATATCCTCATTGGGTCATCAACGGCACCTGCGGGTATAAGTGCGGGGGGTAGGGGATGTCGGACATTTTTGGCATTGTGCCTAGCTACCGTAGACCACAGCTTATCGACAGATCTATTTCATGTATTGTGTTTTCATTAAACGCAGAGAACAGCCTGGCACTTCACCAGACCTAGTTCTTCTGTGTGTCTAGGTTCCTGTGTCTGGTTTCGCCCGCGCGTACCCTCAACCCAACCACGCCATCACATTTCCACCAAAAATACATCTATCCCGATAAAAACTATTGGGTTTTAAACCTTTTTGTTTAAAGAAAAAATAAATGTTTGTTTAATGTTTCACATATCGTAGAGTGTCAAAGATTTATGGCCTTTAGCCAAAACAAACCTAAAATCATAAATGAATAAATAAGCAAACAAAATCCATGGATGTCAGAGCTATTCATCAAATGATTTCTATTCGCTGAGAACCCATAGGTAGCTATAGAGCTTTTCTCTATGAAACATTAAATCATTACACATAAGGGTTTATTAATTAGTTGATTACAGTTTATTGCATTGCATAATGCTTGCTTAATATAATATATATATATATATGAATAATTTTGTTTTTTATTTAATTCTACAGTTAAAATAATAAAAAATCAAGCTATGTTCCAAATTCCATTACAGGCTTTGGCAAGATCAGTGATCAGTGATTGAATTGTACATATGATTAGTGATCATACATGATGCATGGTGCATTTAATTCCATTCCAAATGCTGCCATAGCCAGTGATTGATGACTGACCACAGATATTGACTTTGAAGTTGCGTTACGACATCCAGTCATAATAACTAAATAACTTAATTCCAGTGTTCTTATACGTACAATACCAAAAACCTCTTACAGACAGACACCGGGGCCCCATTCTTTATTCGTGGCTTAAATTATTAGAAGACGTCTGACAGCTTTGTTGGTCTTGCCAATTCACATCGGTCTAATTCAGTTCTCTGAACCAAACAGCAGCTGATTAGACAATCAAGAATAGAGTTGCATCTGATTAGTGCGTGCACTTGTGTTGACTGAAAGGACATGTAAAGGACATAACCATGAGGAACAATCCTATGATTGGCTGCCGACTGCTGTTTTTTTCTTCTGCTTAAAGGAACAACTTCCCGAAGAGCCTCATGAGGAATATAAAAACATGTTATTAACAAAGTCCTTATAGATAAGTCTGGCCACTCGGTAGCCATTTTCCTAACGCGTGCGCAAGGCCAAACGGTTGTGGTCAAAACCAATGTTTACTCGCTTCACTTTTCAGGAATAAATGTCATACCACATATATCTGTATACTATAAGTCTATAACAACACTGTGTGCATGAGGGAAAGTTGGAGTCAGAGCTCTATGGTTTCACCTAAATCCTTTTGTATTCGTTTTTAAATGTATTTTTGTTTGTTTTGAATAATTAAATTATTAATTTAGACATTTGTCAGATCCTTTGTGTAACAATTTCCTTTCAAAAGGGGATTTATTTTGTTGAATAATTAGATAGCTGAATCAGGCATTTAGGTGAATTAAATTATTGTATTCACTGAATAAAATGTCCCTTAATTGAAATCTCAGAAACTCTTCAATTCTTTTGTGCGGTAGTTTCTGGTATACATTTCTGGTATAAATAAAGTGAAGATAAAATAGTTTTTTTCAGTTTTAATATTAGTGCAGAATTGTACATGAGAACTAAATTGAGAGAACTAAATTTTGCAAATATAAACTGGACTATATCCTGTCAAGAGACAGATGTACCTTGTTAGGAGAGCTTGTCAAATAGGGGTCTTTTAGTGTAGCAAGGTCTGGACACACCTTAAAAATCTGCTAATGCCTGGTGCACACTAGAATATTTTTGGCCAGATTTTGGGTCCGATTCGCCCCTGCCGACAATCGCTGGGGCATTCCCTGCTCGAGGCTGGTCTGAACTGATTATTTGCCCCAATGATCCTGTAGTGTGAGGGGTTCACAGACATAATCTTAACGTTTCCGACTGGCTCAGAGTCTCCCTGATATCAAATCGTAAATATCAAACATGTGTGACACATGCTTTGTTACGACTAAAATGTTAAAAAACGGTTAAATCTGTTGTTGGCTGTGGTCTCCCACGATTTTAAAACAGTTTTTTAAAATTGTTTTTTAGAAATTGTTTTTTAAAATCATTTATGATTTCATCAACTAACCTTCTCATGTTTAAAGATATTGGATGTGTGATTAACCTACTGTCATGTACAATTCTGTATCCCTTTACATTAGTAGTTATCAATTTTTAGAAGCAGCTTCTAAATAACTCTATGGGCTTATTATTCTAAGTGCATATATTCTTGTATTCAGTTAATGCAAATTACAAAATGTGTAATGTGTAACCTTCATATGAATGATAATATCCTGCAGGTAAACACCAGATTATACAAATTAGTAAGAAGAATTATGACAATTTGCTCATTTTTTTAGCTTTGAGCATTGAATTTTGAGCTGTGAATTAATCACCACACCAAGGGGGACCGAAATGTACTCAGTCTGCATATCTACAGTTGCCTTTATAATTGTGTCCCCTCCTAAACCACTAGTTTATGATTTAACCTTTTAAAATACCCTATTTAAGGCTTGGCTTCAGGTAAATCCACGTTTCCTTAATAGCAGCTGTGCAAATCAACGTAGATGCTCAGGGTTTTGCCAGTCTAAGCACCTTTTCCAAAGCTCCGAGACATGGAGGAATTATCTGGGCCTCACTCGCCCGCTGCCAACCCCGAGATAGCTGTCAATGAAAGGTAGATCTCCGCTCTGTAACGAAAGACTCCATCTAGGATGCCCTTAGCAGAACTTTGATTTAAGTGTTATCAAACAGGCTGGCAAGCCTTCACTCAGCTGTATCTACCTCTCAGACGGAGTGAAGAGAAGACGGCAGTGCGGGTCACATGACAACTGTCGGCATGATGCTCAAACGGAATGCAACAAAAGTCAGAATCAGAAAGCCAGAACAAAAACTGCACCTGCATACACAAACACACTCAACCAATATACTTTATATACAGTATAAACACACTGAAAGACATACAGTGACAGACTGGGGGAAATTAGATGAGATGGGGGGGGGGGCAATTTCAGATAGTTGCATTTATGTTGCAGATTTTAACTAATACACTAAGAACTAATACATTTCCTATAGTGTACATGAGCACATTAATAATTATGACACCACTGGCAAGCAATTGGGCAGGGTGGGTGCCATTGACTGTATAAGAGATGTACGTTTGAGGCTCCTCCATTCATCCACTAGGTTACTATTGAAGCCAAATTTGCTGTTAACCCTTCTCATGATAGGTCAAAAGAGTCAAGTGATGTCTTGCGATTGCTTGAAACATATTTTTCTTCTTCATGGGACAATTATATAAAAAGTGACCCCATCACACTGGAAGAAGTGTAATTAGCTAACCATAACGTCTTATGGAACTTTGTATTTCTTTTGGTGTGACTTCCAGTCTTGACAGTGATTTGCTCCAATATTTGCCATTACACATTTGTGATTATGCATAGAACTAGCAGCTCTTAAAAGGAAGGAAAACAGCACTATCCTCCTTATGTTTGAATATGGTAAATAAGGGGTACAGACCTCCAGCCTTATATATTTACAACGTTAATCAATTAATGCTTTTTCTCCTGACCGGAAACCCCCACACATCGCACACAATGGCCGCTATTGAAAAATAGGACGGCTACGGTGACAGACAGCATAGCAAAATACTGTAGTAACTGGTCTAATAGTAACGGTAATAATAAGTCTCAACTAAAGACATGATCCCACAAGACTCCATTCACCCAACTCTCCAATAGTCTATCATGCTCTTTTAATTACAGTGCTAATTAGCAGGATGCAAACATGATGTAATTAGTTCCTCTCTGTCAAGGGAGCGCAGAATAACACAGACATATGCCGGCCCCTTTTCAATACAGGATCACAAGCCTCTTTCTCAGCAGAGAGAGCCAATTACCCCATTGTATGTCCCCACCCATTGCCTGCTCTCCTGGCTAGCTGCACAGCGGCGCTGTCTTTCCCCATGAAAGGGTGTGAAAAGAGTCAAAGAATAGTAAAAGCATTCTGAAAATAATACCTTAATGATTGATCGCAGGAGTGCAAAACTGGCCACATAACTTTGTTGAGATTTTTCTAGAAAGACACAAGTGGGTTTTTGTGCTTTTTGTTTGTGTGAGTGCTTTCTCTCCCACCCACAAATGAGACTATGACACGACACGAAACAGCAGTAATCTTCTCACAAAACACATACAAAGTACATGAAAGCAAAACCTTCATTCTGGTTAATGAATGGTAAAGAAAACTGCGCCTCTAAAGCATTGCTATTAAGCTCTTGCTCTCTGCACCGTGCCCACATACACAGGATGACACACAGAGAGACCGACACAAACACATACAGACTGACACAAAACCCTTTCAGACACAAATAGTATTGATTTGTTTTTGTTAAAGTAACATACAAAACGTTAGTACGTATAGAAAATTCACCGAGTCTTCTCTCTGATAAAAAAAAACCCTCTTCAATTTGTTTCTTCCTTGTCACAGCTGTTAGAATTATCAAACACTGGCTATAGCAACACATAGGCGACATGGATAAATCCAATATCTTGTTGCAAGATTCTCATCGGTCTAATTTCCGTCATGGATATTTGAATGATTGTCCTGGAGCATGTATTATGTTGCCAACATGATCAAAGGTAGAGAATACAAGTTGTAACGTATAGCGTGGTGTGAAAAATTGTCTCTTATCTTGAAATGCATTCCTGTCCCTCAAACAACACTGCATTTATTGAAGCCGTTTTACAGTATGTTATAATCTCTTGGTAGTTGTGACATTCGTGTGGAAATCTTCAAGCGGTGCATGTGTTTCACTTCAAACAGAAGTGGTTGGACAGTTGTCTTTAACCTACATGTTCAACAACAACAGTTCCTTTCATGCCCAAAATGCACTAAACCTACCAAAACACTTCGTACAGGTCCAAAAATCAAGTCATGCTACCAAAATATCAGCACTAGTTTCACTCATATAAAAATGACCTAAAGAAAACAGGTAATATAGCATTAGATCCAGAATTTTTTATATAACATAATTATTGTGCTCTCTTTTTTTAATTATTTAATTATAAATTAATATTTAAGTCATTTTAAAATACATAAAATAGAATCAATTCCATTACTGTAAAATGTATGTACATTGAAAAAATGCTGAAACAAACAAACAAAGATCATGCTCATATAGGCATTATATGCTTTGGTAAGATTTTCAAAATATTAATATATATATACTGGCATAAATATATGCCAGTATTCTATTGATGCAGAAAACTGTGATCCACTTGGATTTTTTTAAGCTCTGAACTTAAATTAAAATTAAATTTAACAAGTTTTGAAAAAACCTTTTGACAGTTTTGAAAAGAGTAAGTAAACATTTGCAAAATGTGCAGTGGATGAAATTGAGTTTTGCTAGTGGCTGAGTTTGAATGAGAAGCGAATTCATGAATTTTGAAAGATGCTGTCACTTAAGGCATTTTGTGTCGAAGCAGTGAAAAATGATCCCCATTTTGGGCCACATGCACTGCTGTTAAGCTAGCTGTGTTAAGAGTTTTGAAAAAGTGAAGTGCCATATTGAGAAATGTGTGTAACCAATATACCAATAAAAATGTGTCTCTCAATAAACTGGAAAGTTCAAGATTCTACCCAGGGAATAAATGCCCAAATTAAGGGTGCATTAAGAGCATGCATTCATGAATTCATAATTCATAAACCTTGCCTGCAGTGTGATATTTTGCTTGGAGACACACATTATAACTCGGGCTAGAAACAACGAAGAGGTTCCGCAAACTAGAAGAGGCTAATCACACTGCCAGAGAAGTAAAAGCCCAGTTGCCTATCATCACAAACACCATTAATCACACAAAGCTCATCAGTAGGCTGTACAACAGGTGGTTAAAGTGTGATCTCAGAATAAACTCCATTCATTCATTCTTCTACTTCATTAGTCTCTCATCTGCATGCCTCTGGTAGACACGAGCACAGAAGTGTTTAAGTGACGAATGGAAAGTCAAACATTTAGCCCTGTACAGTGACCGTGCAAGTCAATGAGCCGGCGTTCTGCCCAGCAAGGCAGAAACACTACATTCTTCCCCCTATAGCTCCATTCATTCACCTTTTAATTGCTGAGATTTTGATTTGCAGCTAAATCCGCTGGAAGCTGACCTTCATGGTTCATCACCCAAAGTGAAAGAAAGTATACTATATGTACTTTCATCCTCCATATCTTTATGAAATGCATGTCTCTTGTTTTACACATTCGTAATATACAGTCTTAAAAGTATACTTGGTAGCGCCCCAACTCACTGTTTATGTAGGAGAGGATGGAGACTGGTTCAAGCCTAGGAGCTCTGTAGAGGGAGGAGTTCAGGAGGGCGAGCCTTCCAGACAGAAATCAAGGAGTGTGTCTTTAAATACTATAGTAGTCATTATATATTGATCTCTATTATCTATTGATCTATATATTGAGCTCATGTATCACTATTTGACGAATAGCACAGGGTCGCTTTCTCCTCCGCGTCTTCTACAAACCTAGCCAAAAAAAATACAGTGACATCTTTTGTTGATATTAAAATGAAATTTGGGGAAGACGCAGCTAAATGTAGTCACCACAGTGTTTAGTGAATCTGATCGATGGAAGAGAATGTAAGGTTCTGTATGGCTAGTCACTGAATATATCACTTTGAAGGTTTTAGGGGAAATGGGATCCGGGAAAGCAGTGCAGGGAAAAAGCAGGACTCCAGACAATTCAATTTTAACAGCATTATCCTTCAATATGTACCCAAACCAACTCATAATGATCAGTTAATGCAGCAAACGTATTGAGAGATTGTGTGTGGCTGTGTGTGTGTTTGTTTGCTGTAGCAGGCCAGAAAAGCAATCCGTGATTCAAAGGTAGGGCTCACCGATCTCCTTGAGGAAACGTGATGCAATGAGTTGTGTGGCTAGGAGCAAACCAAGCATGTCCCTGATGAAATGTGTGTGTGTGTGTGTGTGCTATGATTTATGATGATTATGATTTATGCCTGTGATGGACGACCACATTAAGATCAGCTGCATTTCTCTCTCTCTCTTTCTCCCTAACTCTCTCTCTCTCTTACTAGCATGGGGGACACAGTAAATTGTCATTTGTACAGTATGCAACACTGAAACCAAAGCCTTGTTAGGATGAGTACATGGTCTGTTATTTGGGATGTGCTCGAGACACTCTGAGAGAGCTAAAGAAAGGGTTTCAGGTCTAGGTAAGTAAGGGCTTCATAATTAAGCCTTCCACATAAAGGATACAGTGGGATTTTAACCCCTAACACATAACGTGTTATTATTAAAGGCAGTTCAGTCCAAACATATTAACTAAACTTAGAAGCGTGATCAGCTCATTCCTAGGTTTTCAGCACTTCAGTTTATGATGTCATGCAATAGGGCTCATAAATAATTGATACTAGAAATAATATATCTTTGACAGTGATGTGATCCCACCCTCACAAAACTCAAATTAATTCCATTCTAATTATTTTCCCAAAAATTAACAGAACTACATTGCATTTCATGGCCACTGTCCAATTTCATTTAACAATCTTGACTTTTTAAACCTCGAAACATATTTATTTAGACAGGCTTTTAGGCTAACCTAGTCTGTCCTTGGGTGTTGTGAAAGGCACTCTTCATAAAACATATTGTTTATATTATTATTATTTTAAATGTCTCTAGGATCAGTGTTGTTGCAGCAGCAAACCTTCCCTCCTTACTGTAGATTACTCAGCCTGGTTGGCAGCTGAATGGAACTGTTGCCTTTTAAAGCTCCAAGACTGTTTTTTTAGGCCATTATTTATTCAAGGACTTTAAAAGAAAATTCGATCTAAAATGTATTTTGTATCACTTCTGCACAGCTTAATATGTGCACTCATCCTGCTCTATTTTGTTTTGCAGTGCCTTTGGCTATCCTAAATGATTGATAACTTAATCTTTTTCACAATCACAGCTTTTAGTTGACCAACAACAGCTGTACTTGTGTTATTATGTATATTGTATTCCAAGCATGCCTTGTGCTGTGCCTTGTTTTGTACCTGGATAGTTTTGCTTTTTGTTATGTCGACTCAAGGTATAGGTCAACCGTGGGCATAGAAGGCAGACTTGAATATTAATGTTAGAATCCACAGTAATTGCTTAATTAATTTCTTTTGTAGGAATGGGAGTGTCCTCAGAGCTTCCAGTATGTCATAGCTCAATTTCTCTACAATAATTTATTAACATGTACTTCAAAAACTTTTTTAGAGGGTCACTTCAACTAGGGCAACTTTAGGGTATAGTTCGTTGTTTTGCACAGGAGTGGCTTTCTCTCATTGCCTGCTGTCTGATTTCGACAACAAACATCGTGCCTATAGGGCACCATTATACAATGTGCGATCTCTACAAATGTTTCCCCGCTCGCTAAAATCTTTAATAATTCATTTGAAGTGAGAAGCCTGAGCCCTGCGAATTAAAATTAATGTAGCAAGAGTAAAATACTGCTATTTCAGTACGCTATCATGAAGAAAAGAATGACAACCAACTTTTTTGTATAAAATGATACGATACATGATATAAAATGGATTAATTGACAATGGTCATTTTCGCTGTAGAGTAGGTTTTTAGTTGGGGAAGGAACAGAACATATTTCACTGTCTACAGTGTCTTGAGTGAAAACATTCTTGGATTTATCTAAAGATAAATCCTTAAGCAAAATAAAATAGGTATTGTTAAAGTTATCAAGGCTTATAAACGGATAAAACTAGTCATCTAAGCAGAGCTCTTCTCTATCTGTGTTGGAACAGACAAGCCCTTCTGAGTCCTAAAGAGACAGCATGGACCTCGGCAAGTGTACAAGCCTCTTTAAAAAGCTGCAGCAATGTTGCTTTCTGAGATGATTTCATGCCATTTCTTGGCTGATTGCACGCTACACTCCTACCTTATTGTGACATAAATAGCACATGGAATGCTGTAGCCTCCATCTGCCCGCTTTCAATTCCAGCTGTTTTCCTTGAGGCTGTTTCGTACCCACACCGGTTAAGCTGAAAATGACCTCTCCACACTCACAGACAGTGATGAAACTGGGAAATGGCAATGTTATGACACTACCAGAAAGGGCTTAAGAGAACAGGTTGTTTCATACAGGGTCCCTTGTGAGGGTACTGTACAGTAGCTACTTCAGCAATATGAAAGGCTATAATTTGTTTGCTTTGACGTGATTGCCTGTGTTCTCCATGGGAGGCTATACAGGAGAATACTGTATGTGGGCGATTGTTTCTGTTGCAACTGGTAAAAATCTTTACAGGTAGACTGTATCGAATTCATCGAATGAATGAATTTGTATTATTGTGTCCTGCGTTTCCACGCCCAGCCCATATGTGCTTATAGGACATTAAAAGACTGGATTATGTACACATACTACTACAGGTGAAATACAAATTCAAATAGTACATAGGCTACTGTGTGTTAGGTCATTTATCAGTCGCTTGTATTCAAAACGACTTACAGTAAGTACATTTAGCCTACAAGGATTAAGGAGCCCTAACGTATCCTGTGTACATACAAAACTTTCTTGTTTATAAGGAGCCTTTTTCACAAAAGAGCAGAGCTTTTCTGTGGGTTTCAAACAACCATTGTTCCATCAGTATTACATCATTATGGTTATACGCAAACGTACTAGGCGCACATATTGTGAGAGGATGTGTTCAATGCGTGTACGTGTATTAGTACTTCTGCGTGTCATAGACTTGCACTGTATGGTGTTCTGTGTGCTAAGAGAGTGGAGCTGTGTGTGCGTGCTGGTGTTACTGTTATCTGAGGATAAAGTATACAATGTTTGCCAAAGCCCACGGCATGAGGAGGAGGAGAATGGTGGCGGTAGAAAATTACTAAATTCAATTTAGGGCTATCGAGGGGGTGGATTTTTTCTTTTTTACAAGGTGCCAGTGATCCCTTTTCCCCTTTTTAGGTCTTAGGACACGCACACACCTACACACGGCCCCGCAGAGACAAAGCCGACACATGTATGCACACACAAACAGAGATTTAATGATTTGGTATAGCATCTTGCCCCTCTCTCTGTGTCTTCCAGTGAGCTCCAGGAATACAGAGGATCCCTATTTGTCTTTACTCTGGGGGGAGTGCCCGGCTCCAGATGTTTCTAATAATACACTGCTCATTGGGGGGGGGGTTGTTTTTAGGATATCATGATGTGTGTGTGTGTGTATGTTTGTGTGTTGGGTGTACGAAGGATGTTCATGCCCGTGGGGGACAAAGATTTTCCTACAAATCAGCAGAAGCGACACACGGCAACAGTCTCCGCGGAGAGAAATCACTTTTGAAGATGACCCATGCAGCAATAACGGCGAGGGGGCATGAAATTGCACCTTGGAGAGTGTTAAGATGCCGTTGCATGGCTAACTGAAAATAAACCTCTCCATGGGGTATGTTTTGTTTCCCGCCTCGTCGAGTTTGTGAGTTTACACTTGGCTTGAGCTGGTCCGCCCTGTTTGGAGAACAGTAGCATATACTTTACGTTGCACATTTTTTTTTAATTTCTGTAATTTTGTCGAAGCCTTGAGCCTGAAGTCTGAAACACATTTCCATTCTGAATTGTTATTATCAATGGTTCGCTTGGCAGCAAAGCACAACGTACGCATATGAATAACAAAATGTACCAATGCAGGGACAAGTCTTCGATCTGGAAGATTGGGGAAGGAAAATGATCCTGTCCATGGACATATTAAATGACTCTTATTAAATGTCTTTTAAAACTATCATACTGTACATCTTAGTTCCATCTTATCTTAGTGAAATGAACTAAATTATGCAAAAGCAGAGAATATGATGATGCACAAAGTTAGAACTGCTGTTTCAGTTCACCGGAAGAGAGTTATTTCTTTGTGAATAAAAAAAAAGGGAGAACCAATTACCATACAGTTCTCTGGGTTGTGAATCCTTTTGGATATTCATAGAGTTCCTAGTTTTTTAGGTTAAAGCTTAGACTGGTTCATTGAAGTTGATGAGGTAAAGGGAGCGGCAGTGTTCTTCTAAATGTATTTTAGAAGAATGCCTGTCAAGAGGAAACGGGATTTTGGTGGGGAAATTAGCCGGGGGACACGCAGACTGAGGGCTATTGCTTTGCTGTGTGACATCCCCCTCTCTTCAAAGCTGTCTGACCGAGGAGCGGCAGTGTCACAGTATCTCGGGCAGACAGGAAGCACTTGGAGGAAAAAACAGACAGAGAGAATCCCCATTCTCTCTCCTCTTTCATACAAAAGGGAGACTCTCACGCTGCCGACTTTCCGAGGATTGATGCTTTGGAAATGAAAATTAGATGATTATGCAACTGGCCTTTTAAAGCTTTTCTTAAGGGAATGTTTTGTAATATTAGTTTCACATACTAATTAAAATGGCTACTTTTTGCCAAAAAGTATTTTACCTCATCGCTATACTGCTTTTAAAACAACTGATGTTCTAAATGACCTACCGTTACCCTCTCTCAGGTCTTTGTGTTGGGGCAACAGGACTTGTGGAAAATGTACTTACTCTGGGAAACGCTATTGCTTCCACAAACTCCTTGTCTCTGCTTTAATGAAAAATTTTTTATTTGATTACTTAAAGCTCCTATGTACAGAAGGGATTGTTCACCGACCTATAAAAAAAATAGACAAAATCGCACAAAATCGCGAGGCAAGCTGAAGCCAGCTGGCTTTGGAAATCCTGGGAATAGTACATAAAATTACATCCTATGTCTTTTTCTAACCACTTCTTCTTGACCTTTTCAGCGGTGTGAAAATAAAATTCCGCTTCAAAGCACCTTAATTTTGCCATCTGATAATAGGAATTGAGTGATTATGATTAACCTGAGATTAGTGGTTAAGGTAGGGGTTAAGATGAGGGCTGGCATTATGAGATTTAGATTTAGGACAGGCTTAGCCTGGGAGTCCAACACCTAGACCACTAGACTATCCTGCCCCCTAGACCACTAGACTATCCTGCCCCCTAGACCACTAGACTATCCTGCCCCCTAGACCACTAGACTATCCTGGTATGTATTATTCTTAGCAAATGGATTTAGTTTGAGTAAAAGATGTTGCTATATTGCAAAAAAGTCAGCTATCTGTTGTGGTGTTCAAATAAATTAGGACAATGACTTCATAAATAGCTCTTTTGCTTGCTGAGGCAGGTTAAATGAGGACTGCTGTAGCATTACAATGGCTGACCTTGCACTATGAAAAGCAGAGAATGAGAAATGAGAATGCTCTGGCAACAGCATGGGGCCTGCTGAGTTGCTTGGGCCGGTCCACAATACCTTACTACTGAGGCAGAGGTTCATCCATGTGAACGTTCTGCTTCGCCTTAAATTGTGGTTCTGTTAACAGAGCTGTGCTATTAAAGCCCCATGTGCGCACACAGTGGTGTTAACTGGTGGAGTTATTTTACCTAATTAGACCTAATTAGACCTTATTTAATTGAAGTTGGGTGAAACAATCTGGCAAATTTTCAGAGGTCATCAAACCACATCCATTCAAAAGAACCAATCATAAAGAAGGCCTGGTGCACACTAGTGGATTTTCAAATCTTAACCGAATTTAAAAACATGGAAGACCACAGACATAATTACAGATTTAACCGATTTTTTTAAATTGCAGGAACACAGAAATATAAATACATTTTTCTACCGCTAAATGTTTGTCTCATTAATGTTTTTGTAAACCTCACTGTCCTTCAGTACTGCAAGCGACCCTTCTCACAGAAGTGGCACGCAGAGACCGTCTCTCATTTAGGTAAACAAAACCTTTAATAGCCCAAAAAGCTGCTTAGAAGACTAAAATACTTTACTAGAACTAGAATATAACCACCTCTTTTATTATTCTTTAGGCATTGGGTAGTTATATACATGCTGAGTAATTAATGTATTAATGTGCTTTTTACATGACCTATTTATTGCTGTATGTGTGTTGATGTACATCTGAACGTTTAACGTTTGCATTGGAATGTTGGATTTTGATGTACAGTAAGTAGTTTGAAAGCAATAAGCATAGTTTAGTGGCCGACCAAGGTATGTCAATTTTATTTTGACAAGACAAAAGGAAGGCATTTCAGAGTTTTCCCGCTGCAACCAGAGGAAAATTCCTCCCAAAATGAAAGCTGAACCCCGAAACCGGCACTTGTATGCCAGGTGATAAAATACAATTTATCCGGGCAATTCTTTCTCTTGAGACCAAACCACCAAACCACCTAACCCTAACCCTAACCCAGAACTGTGAAATTGCCAAAAGCGGCAACAGTGAACCTGTCATAGTTGACTTTAAATCTGTGTTAAAACTCTTAACAATGGTCCCTCCTACTGTCAAGTATTCATAACTTATTGATTATTGATTGATTACCAATATTGATCAAACTAGGTATTCATAATAATAATAATTATTATTATTATTTATGTGTGGGTGCAGGGGCAGGATAGTCTAGTGGTCTAGGTGTTGGACTCCCAGCCAGAAGATTGTGGGTTCAGACTTGGCCTACCTGCAAGCATCTTTGAGCAAGATGCCTAGCCCCTATCTGCTCCTTGTAATTGCACCATGTAATTGTAAGTCGCTTTGGATAAAAGCTTCTGCTAAATGAGCTAATTGTATGTGGTTTCCCAGAACAATAACGCCTAAAATCTGGGTGGTGCCCTGAGGTAGTCGTAAGACTTAAAAATGTGAACAATAAAGTGTGTGTTAATTCACTACAACATTTCACTGAAATGGCCAAATATAGCTCGACATTTTTCTTATTATCAATGGTAAAATGGTAGTAATGGTAATATCATTCTCTGATACAAATTGGGGAATAATTCAAGGACAACAACCAATGAGGTCACTTTAGTTTCTCTTATTGTTGACTGCGTTGTATATACTGCTTACATCTAAAACAACCTACTGTCTCTCACAAATGGATGGTTGCATCATTATATCATGTATTCATAAAACAAAATGTGAATTGTTAGATACATTCACTAGATTCACTAATTTACCTAATTAATTTCATTGGGAGAAATCACGAATTATCCTCTATGAAAAGGTTTCTGCAGTAATGATCAATTGTTAAAAATGTAGTTTGTAGAATCACTAGAGGTCAGTCCGAAAGCAATACAAACAAGTCCTTGGATCACTGGGGTCTCTAGTCCCCTTTCACTTCAGAGGAATCTTTTTGTAAGATAATATCCATGATCCATCTTGTTTTCAGTGCCAAAACCACCGCAGGGACTGTCACACAGAGCCATAATGAAAGGTACAGCCAGCCATGTGAGCCAGGAAGATTGCACTTTCATCAACCTGAACCCGGCTGACGCCAGCTTCTCAATTATTAAACAGCTCCTGAAATAAGAGCTGTGCTGGTAAAAAAAGAATATATTTGTGCGGTGATTATTGCATGTGAGATTTGTATTATGGTCATTATGGCCGCCTCCAAACCAAAAGGTTGTGAGTTTGAGCCCCAGCAATGCCTGGCACGCCTGTAAGCATTTGAATGCCTTGATGCCTCCTTAATACTTGTATTTTTACTTGCTGTAAGTCTCTTTACATAAAACCATAAAGCTTGTAAAGCTTTCAAAGTGGCTTAACAAGCAGAAACAGTGACACCATTCCAGATGATATACAAAAAGAAATCTTTAGCGATGAGTGCCGCGGCTCCCCAACTGTTAATTGTAATGTGCTGCCAAGAGAAACGGGCCCAGATAGGGTCAGCAATAAGTGCCCACCCAATGACTGGAGCTTAGTTTAATGTTGTGCTCTCTGAAACGTACGTGATTCACCGCATCCAAATATACATGTATAAACACTTTGCATTATGACTAACGCCAGTCACGCCTACCGGGTTTCACATGTTTAAATTAGCCATATTATGAGTGAAAACATTAGCATTTGTTATGCTAAAGCTAACTACACATATAAACAAGCACCCTGTAATATGGGTTTATCATTATAGATAAAACAAACTCAAATATTTTTTATGTAAATGAGTTTGAAGAAACACACCCACGCAGAAACTTAATCCATGTCCAATATTTATTTACTTCATGCATGTTGCAGTTTTTAGGCAGCAGGGTTTTTCAGAAGATGCTCCTCAGCCAGGTGGGTTGTGGTTAGAGAAACAACTGTGTGCTGCAAAGCCATCTGCCAACAATGACTACCGACCACGAGGGAGATTATACTTAACCCCCTACACACACGCACGCGCGCGCACACACACACACACACACACACACACACACACACACACACACACACTGACTGCTATTGGGGTACTGAAGATTGTACAGGAATTAATTATATTTGCACATCATGAAATGAAAAAGTCTCCGCTGAGCACACGTTTTGATCTCCAAACGAGGCGTGATTAAGAATTAAATCCTAAACCCAAAGGACAGCCGACATTGAGAACCTGTGAGCAATATGGCTCTCCGTTTATTTTCATGTAGCCTTGAAGCTCAATATCAGAGGTGGAAAGTACTGCAATATCCTACTCAAGTAGAAGTACTGTTACTTTAACAAAATTTTACTCAAGTAGAAGTAAAATTACTCAGGGAAAAAAAAGTACTCAGGGAAAAAAAACTACTCAAGTAAAAGTAAAAACTAGCTAATTTAAAAAATACTTAAGCGTATTAGTTACTTGGTTACTTTAAAAAAAATTGAAATATTCCCTAATGTCGTTACAAGTCATATTAAATGCCATTACAAAAAAGGTGCTCACAGGTGGCTGGTGCAGGCAGGCCTGAGTTCAGTTTGAGAGACAACTTCTTTATGGAAAAGAATGAAGCAAGTCCATCTTGTCCGACACAGAGGCAAGATACCCTTTGTCACGACCCTGCCTGTTCCCTGGTCTGTCTCTTGGTTTTCCCTAAGTCTGTTTCCATGTTCCCCTAGTGTGTCT
>JAOEHI010010680.1:0-33089 GCA_025447815.1 Percopsis transmontana
AAGGTGTCAATGGTTGTCTTTTGGACAGCTGTCAAGTCAGCAGTCTTCCCCATGATTGTGTAGCCTACAGAACTAGAGAGACCATTTAAAGGCCTTTTCTGGTGTTTTGAGTTAATTGGCTGATTAGTGTGGCACCAGGTGTCTTCAATATTGAAACTTTTCACAATATTCTGAATTTGGGGTTTTCATTAGTTGTCAGTTATAATCATCAAAATTAAAAGGAATAAACACTTGAAATATATTAGTCTGTGTGGAATGAATACATTCTACAAGTTTCACTTTTTGAATGGAATTACTGAAATAGCTCAACAGTTCAACTGTTGACAAATGTATTAATTGTAAGTCGCTTTGGATAAAAGCGTCTGCCAAATGCTGTAAATGTAAATGTAAATGAATAAATAGGAGGTCAGAGCTTCAGCATGCCCTGCAGACGCGGGTGACGTGAGAGAAATCGCGTCCTGTTGCTAATCCAAGGAAGTGTTTAATAAGCACATTCCCTGGCCTGGCCGCTCTGTTGAGGATTGTGACACATTGTCACAGAGCTGAAATATGTACAGAACTGGGGAAGTTACTGTTTACAAATACTAGGTGGTGCTATTTGAACACTGCCTGGATACAGTCAAAATACTTAATGTGAGGTTGTTTCTTGTCATTGATGATGTTTGTCTGTTAATGTACAAATGCTGGTCCGTAACAAACACCCCAGGAGAGAGCAAATGAAAGGTTTGTATTGCTGAAGAATTAGCTGGACACACACCCACACAGAAAAATATTTTTTATTCTGCTTCCATGTGGTTTCTCTCTCTGTCCCATCCCTCTAATCTAACCCCAGTCTGCCTCCTTACCCCCCCAAACTCCAGTGCAGATGTGGTGGTCTCTCTGCTGTGGGAGGAGAAAATGAAATGTACCAAACAAGACATTTTGAAAGAGGAAGAGAGAGCTAATAGGATATGCCCTTCTTTCTTTCTTTTTTTTAAACGTCTCCATTAAATGAAAAACAAATGAGTGTGATTGATATGTTGGACTGTAACCATGACAACTCATCCTTAAACATGGCTTTAAAAGTAGTAATTGTGACAGAAAAACAAGAAGATGCAGAATACGAGGTGATTTTGCTTATAATCTATGAATTATCAGATATACAGTATGAAATTGACTCTGGAGAGAGTTAGTCCAAACAGTCCTGTCCCGATGATATTTTGGATCTTCAATGTGAAACTGAGTCACCTTAAAACCATGGGTATAAATACACAAATTACAATTTATGTACAATCATAAGTTCACCAGTACAGTTGGTAACTTTTACAACAGGTTAATTCATTTTTAGACAAGTAAATTTGTCTCATTTGTCTCAAGCATTAAAAAAAAATACATCAACTATTACTACTAAAAATTGCATCAGCCCTCTCTTGATGACTGTATGAATAATTGGCAAAAACTATCAATATACCTGTACCTCTCTTCTTTTTCCATTTGTTGCTCAGTCATTTTCTATGAGTCTATGATTGTTTTATGATTCTATGAGTCGCCACAGTAATTTTCTGTTTATAAAAGGCTTGTCAATTCTTTACAATGTGAAGAAGCAAGGTGGGGCAATATCAGAATGACCCACCTAAGATATTGAGCTGGTAAAGAGGGGCGGATGGAAAAAAATGACAAGCTTAAGGCGCCCACCCCCCAACCCTCCTAAAGCATCCTCCCCTCCAAACAGCAGCACTGGGTGGGTGTGTGGGTGGATAGGTGGAGCGCTGTGTTATCATCTGTTCTGCTGAGTCCAATGTGTTTGAAGGACATAACCTCCTCCTCTTCTTCCTGCTGTGGAAGGCTGCCAGCGAGAGAGAGAGAGAGAGGGGGAGACACACAACTTCCATTGTACAAACACACTAGTGCTACTTCCTTTATGGATTAAGCCGATAGTTGTACAGTAAATATGATTTATACAGGTATCAGATACATTCCCCTCCCCTGGTGGAATGGCTCGCCTGCCACGGCCTGTCAGTCTATACCAAGAAAGTTTAGTCAGACTTCAGTAAAGCCTTTACTTTGCTGGGTGTATTGTTTTTCTGTACAGTGGAGTGATAGAGAATCAGTCCCATAGTCGTGTCAAAGAAGGTATCTTTAATCATAAGGGATTATATTGGAAAGCATAACTGTAACATAATTGTGAACACTAAGCACAGCATGAGATCATAATCGAGAAACATTGTATTGTAATGTGGAAGGATACTGGAAAGCTAGTAGCATTTTCTATAGCCAGCCATATTACATTTCAGGTGACTCACACTTTCACAAGAAGGACATCAGCTGATTAGACCTCATAACTAAAAGATTATTAACAGTTGTAACACAAGTCATCATACCCAAACAACATTCTGTTAGATGAATGACATCAGCAATGTCATCAAGGCTAGCTAAGTTATACATTTCACAACATACATTACATATTAACATACCATTCAATCCTCAAAATATTTGCTAAACCTTATAAGAGTTTATCCTAACATAGAGGAGGAAATATTTTATTAATAGATAGAGACACAAGATAAAGAATCACAATAGAGGGCTTTGGTTAATGGGAGTGCTATGAGGTAGAAAGGTCAGTGACAGAGGTACCAAAGACGATTCTGAAGAGGTGGGTCAGTAAACTCTTTCGTCCTCGTAGCAACCGAGGTTCCAGCTGACCAGCCGAAGTGGTAGATCGAAGTTCCTTTTACTGGCATGTAGGCCAACACCAGTGTCTTGCGTTACCCTTTGCAACATTGTGGGTGAGCTCAGATCTTGTACCTCTCTCTATCTCTAGCCAGACTGGAACCACACATGGTGGCATTTGCAAATTAATTCATAGTATTCTTAATAAATTTGTTAAAATACTTGTGTATTTTTACTGCAAAGACAAAGGAACCCAGTTGAAGTCAGACGCACAGGCCTGGTGTGCAGGTATAATTTAAACACAGTGACAGACAGGGTCCTGGGAACCTTGCGTCTGTTCCCCCTGATAGGAAATATATCTGGTTGGGATGGGAATAGATGGGCTGTGTGTAGCTCTGCCGTAGCCAGACTACATCGCCATTTATTTTCATTACAGAGCCCAAACAAGCAGTGTGGTCACAGAGTATACAATAGATTTTCCTGTATGCAGGCCTGTGGACATGAGAGGCTTGTTACAGAGAGATGTTGACAAAGGTGAAAAAGATGACGGCTCGATGGCTTGACAGAAAGAAATACAAACACATCACGGTGCTTTTTAAGAAATCATCAAATTACAAAAATAACATTTCTGAAACGTCTCTCATCCGTTTTGTAAACAGCTGACTTGTTTGTGCGTTTTGTTTTTCACATAGAAGAAATTAACTTGGTAAGGTTGGTGCATTGTAACAGACACACTGGGCTCTAGTTTCTGGACAGCGCAAGGCCAGCGGTAGTGCTAATGCAGACGTAATGACAATTTTGTTGGGCGCAAGATGATTTTTCTCTCGCCTGGGCAAGTTCGCTAATTTCCCGGTGCGCCATGACATCGCTTTCACCGAAATGGGCGTGGGGACGCAGTAGAGGGTGTGTCAAATATTGTGCTAGCATCTCCGCCTGGTCAGACCACGTCTTAGCGCAAACGCAGGCGTTGTGTGGTTTGTGTGGTTTCCGGCCTTTAGGTGAAGGTGCACTAAGCAAATCCAAAATCACACATGGCACTTTTTTATGTATGTATGTACAGTATGTAGGCTATGTATGTTATGTTGGCCTATTTTGGGGATTAATTTAACCAATGACTGCTGTCCTTAACCTTTTTAATCACAAAACAAAATATATGCATGTGTATCATGGTAGTTTATTAAAAGCGCCATATTTGCACCTCCCAAACAAGGACATCAGTTTTGACAGTTTCCTCCCTGGAGAAACTTTTCTGCTGGTCTAGACTTTCACCCTCTATTACGAAATTGGCAGTTTGCCAAGACATAGAACGCGTTGCTTTTAAAGGGAATGAGTGGAGCTGAGAGGAGCGCCCACCACTCCTAGTGATCATATATTTATACTAATCAAACCCTTTTACAACTGCGCCGCTATTGCGCCCAAATTATGAAGTTACACTACTCACTGCGAATTGTGAAAAAATCTGAGAGGGGTATGTTTTTGAAATGTTTTTATTCATGAAAATATATCACAAACAACAGTGGGCCTACATACAGTAGACTATGAAGCCTGTTACATAGCCTATTTCTTGCAGCTGTTAAAACATTTATAAAATAATTATGAATTTTAATAAAACAATTTCGGAACTTAACCATTGCATTTGCAGGAATATAATAATCAATTTTTTATTTTTATTTAATTCATCAAGTAGCCTAGCGCGATATTATATTTGTAAGGGTCCTATAAAATATGACAATATGCTGCTCTGAATCCTTTTCATTTTTCTTTAATTTGGCTAGCTAGCTGTAGTTTTCACACTTAAATAGAGTATTTGTGCTTGCTGACATTCTGAAAAGCTGTACATAAATCACGGCCAATGGAACCAGGATGATCACATAGCTATGGTGTCATCGCTATTGTCACACGAGCGCGAGCGCTGATAGTGATAGTCCATTTCTGATTTTAGCGTTTGCACTATAGACTGTTCTCACGTGGCAGTGCTTTACTTAGATATATTTTTAAAATATTTTTAATTAGGTATTAATTAATCACATTAATTAATAGGGATATATAGACCAGAGAGGGGAAATTCCTCCCCGGGAAATTGCACCCTGAATATACTGCATATAAAAATATATTGAAAAGGATAAAAGAACTATATGGTGATCAAAATAAATTACACTTTCTTCATACATTTTATGTTCGGCCACATATGGCAGATTATGCCAGAGAACTGGTGATGAGATTTTCAAGACATTTCAAAAACCTCTCACAGGAGAGTGCCATCATGCAGTAGTTTCCCTGTGCAGTAATGTATCGTGTTGTTTGTAGACAGGCTTTGTTATGAAGTCATTTATGAATTTCAAAAATCGTCAGGTTTCATGGCTAACTCGTGACTCCCGCCTGGAATTTAACTGTTTACAGTGAAAACCTTTAGAAATCTGTTGATGAAATCCCCTGAAAGACAAGACAGGAGTTGGTGGCGGCACTGTCCTGGGACACATGGGACAGTTGGTCCTATTGGTCTATCCCCAAGCACGGCCCTAGTCTTCTGGGTTAGCTCATACTTTATTTGTGTGTATGTGTGTGAGAGAAAGAGAAAGAGAGAGAGAGTGAGACCCCCCCACCCCCAGATGTCTCATTAGCTATATCATTAGAGAGACAGCTGGAAGGGGGTGCAGACAGCTGACATGGGCCTGGAGGGGGCAGGATTAGCTGTGACTTTCTGGAGGTGAAGGGGTGTGTGTGTGTGTGTGTGTGTGTGGGGGTGTGGGGGTGGGGGGGGGGGGATATATTCAGCTCTCATGTCCAGCATTTCCGCGTCTCATATGATACCCAACAGATCAAAGACAGTGTTGGATGGCCTCTGAGGAGCGAAGTGCCTCCAGGATTCCTTGAATCACCATCTTCTCCAGAGAGAATAAACTGCATATTCACCACAGTAGTTTGGGAATAAACAAAAATCTGTTTTAGAGATGAGAGGTTAAGAACAAGCGAGTTATAAATGGACAGGCAGAGTAAATATTTGAGGCGGCAGTGTTGAGCCATACTCGCTACTGAGGCCTTGACACTTTGATCATTATTGTGCGCGCTGTTAAATCATGAATCACTCATGGCTAAATTATAGGTTTGCCTAAACTTTTGTAAACAGTTGGAAAATGAATGGGTCTGTTTTCTGTTTCATAGTGGATTTATCGTCAGTGCTGTGTGGTTAATCGCTGTTCTATTGACTTGTTGGACCTCCAGCTATGGGAGATATAGCATGATTAAAAAATTCTGTGTTTGTTTTTACAATCTTGTATAATCTTCTGTGTGTTGTTAAACTGTTGCATGCTCTTACTGTACAGTACGACTATGGCACTATGAGAGTGATCACTCACATTACAGGCCCATTAGACAGATGAATGAATGTTCCTGAATGTGGAGTAGAAAAGGGTTTTATTTTGCTCAGAGGAAACTTGAATTATCATTACCAGCAATAAGCATATACTGTATATATACACTATACATAGAACAATAAAACTACAAAAAATGCAAGTTTAGTAGTGTTTTAATTTAGGAAAAAGTACTTATTTGAGGTGAAACAACACACAGTTTGTGTTTTGTTATTTTTTCAATTCCTGGTGAATCCGTATTAAATTATGGTAAAACAATAACGTTAAGACATGCCATCATTTTGACACCATCTCAGAACATAGACCCTCAACTGCAGCTCAGGATGATCCCATTGTGTATGGAGCCAGAACTCTATGGATGGACTCGTGCAGCCCAGAGGTATGGGGTGAATGTGAGGGTGTGATAATTGTAAAGACACCACTGAGGGGGGGTGGTGGGGTTTACATTCTTGGGGCATTGCATTTTGCCACACTTTGCTCCCCTAACAATGTGGGGCTTCATCGGGTCACAATCCTCAGCGACCGCAGGCCGGCCAGAAAGACAGCTGCCAACGCAACAGAACAACAGAGGCCATTTTATCCGGCGGCCGATCCATGTAAAATCCCTGGAATGGTCATGATTGTAATGTGGTCCTATAAGATTACATAATGAGGGCACTTCATAAACCTAATCTCCACTTCCTATTGCTTCCTTCCCCCCCTTGGACTCCATTTTATATATATATATATATATATTCGCCTTGAGTGTTGATTGGTTTGCTTTGTGGGCAGTTCACAGATATTTTGTGTTGTTTTTTATTAATAATATATACAGACACTGGAGATTAAAGCAGTTACAGATATCATGTTCTTATGTTTGTCTTTTACTACACTGATTGTATGTAAAAAATATATTAGGAGTTAGGATATTATTTCTTCAAATGTGCCATTGTGAGACCATGTTGTCAAAAGTAAGCGTCAAATTGTGACCCTGTTCTAAAGCTCCGCCTAACCAAATACTACAATGCCTGTAGCTTGTGACTGACCATACAGTTTGGTTTGGAAGTGTTCACTTACCACTAACTGTAGATGAGCCTTCAAAATTGTAGGTTTAACTTTTCTAAACTTTACACAAAACAGAAGACAAAAAAAAATATAATAAAAAACTAGTACTCTGATTATAGACCCTTTTTCACAGTGACCTGGAAGTGCTACCGATGAAACGTTCTTCCTTTCCTGTGAATTAAAGTGTGGAAGTCCCTGTCCACACAGGTGTTTTGAGTTAATGTGGCTGATTAGACTCGTGTGCACACACTGCTTTTTCAGTCTTTTTTAGTATATAAAATGTTTGCATTATACCTTCAACCAAAGTCCTTATAGGCAAGTCTGGACGCTCAGCAGCCATCTTGGTAACACCTGTGGGTGTTATTTTAAGCTCAAGACCAGGGGTCTCATTTATAAACGTGGCGTGCACACAACAGGGATGAAAACGTGCATACGTCACTTTTCACGCAAAGGTTGTGATCTGTAAAAAACAAACTTGACAGGAGAATGTGCGCACCTGTAAGTAAACTGACCCATGCGTACATAGATTATGCAGGCAGAAATGACAAACGGGAAATTGTGACGCCGATGGCAATGAAGGAAACTCTTTAAACAGTTATTAGACTAGCAATATTTAATAATTATAATGATAATTAAGCTAATTAAAAGTTTCTTATAAATAATTAGGTTGTTCACAAGGTCGGGCAATCACTTCTGTGTAAGATAAACAATGATTAATTGTTTATCTTTAAAATGCAATGCTTCATGGATCCCCTGTTATTTTGATTTTTTTAAGATGTTTTTGTCTGGCAGGTTGATTGATCACATATAAACAATAGTGCCATGTAAGGAATCTAACTTCGTGTTTTGTCATCCTGAATGTGAAATCTGTAACAACGGGAGTGCCCCTCCCCTCCCTCTCTAGCTCGCTGGCGTATTTGCCACCGGCCCGCGGCCGTCCACTCACCAAGCGCACCAGTAATCACCGCACCTGGGAGTTTTTACGCACCTGTCACACATCTCCTCATCTCCTCACTTCCCTGCTCTACTTGGGAAGTGAGGGAGTGAGGAGTTGTCGGTTATGGTTTTGCATCGCACTGGAGTTTCTCGTGCTGTTATACCTTTTGTTATTAAATCGCTCTCTGGAGCTTTGGACCTTACCCGTTTGTGCTTCACGTTCCTCTGCACCTGCACTCACGTTCCGCCCGCACTACAGAATAACCGACCACAACTATGAGTGCAGCAGAGGGGACCGCTCCCGGTGTCGCGGCCCAGCAGGTGCCGCTGCCGCTCTCCCTGGAAGGAAGAATGAAGCAAGTGGAAGGACAGCTCACCGGTATGAACGCGGTCCTGGAGCGCATCGCCGCGGTGGTGTCCCCCGCCGCCCCACCGCCGCCTCCACCACCGGTACAGGCGCCCGGAGTGGTGAGTAGCGGCTGGGTTGCCCAGCCGGAGAAATTCGACGGGGCACCCGGCAAGCTCGACGGGTTCCTGATGCAAGTTGAACTCCTGGTGCAGTCGACCCAGGAGGACGAGGCGCAGAAGGCCCGTACGTTGCTAACGCTGCTTACTGGCTGGGCCCTGGAGTGGGCCACCGTGGTCTATACTAGCTGCGGTGGGATGATTCCCGGATACGGCTGGCTGGTGGGGCAGCTCCGTTCCGCGTTCGGCCGCGCAGACACCTGGGGAGACCCAGGCGAGCGGCTGTATCGTCTGCGTCAGGGGTCCCGGTCGGCACAGGAGTACGCCGTGCACTTCCGGACGCTGGCTGCCTCCAGTGGCTGGAACGAGCCAGCTTTACGCACTGCGTTCCGCATTGTCCTACGGCGGGAGGTGCAATTGGAGCTGGCTTGTCTCCCGACACAACTGCCACTGGAGGGCATGATGGCCCGTGCTCTGGCCAGCTCCGGGACCGGGACCGCCTGACGGGACGCCTGCCGCTACCAGCAGTCCGACGATCGACGATCAGGAAGCCATGGAGCTGGACGCGTCAGGGCTGGCCACAGCAGGTCGATCTAGCCGGAGTCAGCAGGTCCCGTGCCTCTCCTGTGGGCGGCGTGACCAGTATCGCCATCGACGGGGTGAGGCACGGGAGCAGGTGAGAGATACGCTCCTCGTAGGCGAGCCTGGCGCTGACGCCCCGGCTATCGCTAAGCTTTTTACGCGCCAGGTTCGCCTCTCTGGTAATTTCTCTCCCTGTACTTCCACAGCCCTGATCGACTCAGGCGCTGCGGCCAGCTTCATGGACCGAGGACTCGCCAGCTCCTTGGGCATACAGCTGCGTTGTCTGGAGTCTCCCATCCCGCTGACGTCATTGACGGGGGAGCCGCTCGGCACCGGGAGCGTCACGCACCACACCGCACCAGTCACGATCACCGTGGACGGCCGTCACAGAGAGAGACTGGAATTCTAGATCATGTCATCCCCCCTACATCCGCTCGTGTTGGGTCTGCCGTGGCTGCAGCGCCACAATCCGACCATTTCCTGGAGCCAACGGAGGATTCAACGGTGGGGATCCGGCTGCCCCCAGTTTACCTCCCGGTTCTGGAAGGCATTCATGAGCCGTCTGGGGGTCACGGTCAGCCTCACTTCCGGGTACCACCCACAGGCTAACGGGCAGGCGGAGCGAACCATCCAGGACCTTAGCAGGAGGCTACGGAGCTACTGCATGGAATGCCCCAGCGATTGGTCCCGGTTCTCCCCTGGGCGGAGTATGCACACAACACCCTCGCGCACTCCTCCACCGGCCTGTCCGCCTTCCAGTTGGTATACGGCCGTCAGCCGCCACTATGCCCCTGGACAGGGGTTACCTGCGACGTCCCCGCCGTGGAGGAGTGGTTTCGGGGCGCGGAGACCGCCTGGGCCGCCGTCCGAGGACGCCTGCATGCTGCCAGCCAACGTCAGAAGCTGCAGGCAGACCGACGGCGGTCCGAAGCCCCCATCTTCCGCCCAGGGGATGAGGTATGGCTCGCCACCCGGGACCTACCACCCCGCCTGCCCTACCGTAAGTTGAGTCCCCGGTATGTGGGGCCATTTAAGGTCCTCCGGAGGGTAAATGAGGTTTCTTACACATTACCCTTGCCCGTGGAATATAGCCAGATCTCACCCACCTTCCATGTCTCTCTCCTCAGGTCGGTGGTCCCCGGTCCCCTGGCTCAGTCCGGCCCGCCCATTACGCCGCCTGCGCCGCTGGATGGACCTGAGGGCTCCCTGTATGCCGTGAGAAAGATATTGGAGTCTAGGCGGCGTAGGGCTGGGTTGCAGTACTTGGTGGACTGGGAGGGGTACGGCCCCGAGGAACGCAGCTGGGTCCGGGCCCAGGACGTCGTGGACAAAGGACTCATCCGAGCCTTTCATCGGCGCCGCACGGACCAGCCTGCTTCACGACTCCGGGGCCGGCCCTCACACCGGCGAGCCGGTACTGTAACAACGGGAGTGCCCCGCCCCTCCCTCTCTAGCTCGCCGGCGTATTAGCCCGCGGCCGTCCACTCACCAAGCGCACCAGTAATCACCGCACCTGGGAGTTTTTACGCACCTGTCATGCATCTCCTCATCTCCTCAGTTCCCTGCTCTACTTAGCTGGGGAGTGAGGAGTTGTCAGTTATTGTTTTGCATCGCACTGGAGTTGCTCGTGCTGTTATACCTTTTGTTAGTAAATCGCTCTCTGGAGCTTTGGACCTTACCCGTTTGTGCTTCACGTTCCTCTGCACCTGCACTCACGTTCCGCCTGCACTACAAAATCAATGGGTTCCTCGGACGTAAGTAGGTATTTTAATATTAATTTGGGGCCGTTCATTGACCATTTATAGACAAAACAGGGTGTGACCTGAAGCGCATTCTCATAGGGCAACTTCACGTTTGACTGGGATTTAAAAGGGAAAACGTGGGATGTGCGTGCGCACTGTTTTATATATCTGAATGTTTTTGGCGTATGCACTTTGTGTTTCGTTCGTACACATTTTCGAGTGAGTTTTACACTCAGTTTTATAAATGAGACCCCAGGCTCCTATCTAAATGAATAGGGAGAGAGCCATAACTGCACTTTCAATAGTCACCAGGACATAAAAACTGCATGTATAGAATCACCTGTCAAATCTGATTTAAAAAATGCTTACAAAGCTTCCCCACAGGTTATACTTCTACTATTTTCACAAACACCAACTTTATTTACGGCTCAATCCAGAGTGCCGAGATGTGATGCCATAACATCTTTGTGGCCAGAAGTAAATGCTTACCTTCTTTGGTAATCTGGTGCATTTGCGTGATATCCTCCTCTTCCATGCTTATTCTGAGTCCGTCTGCACCTGCTCCTTTCTGCCACCACAACAGTTGAAACTGTCGCAAACTGTGCGCTTGCGTCAGTGCAACCACACGATTGGTTTAATAGTTTTCCCGGTTCGGCCATTATAAAGCAGACGATTGGCTCTTTGGGGGGAGTGATGGGATATGTGCAAAGAACCGCCATCTTTGCCATTATAGACTTCTCCCATACATGTCTGTTGAGGATTCTTTAAGTGGTCTGTCTCTTCTATAATGTCTCTGCTTCAACTCAACGAATCAGCCAAATTAACTCAGAGGTAAAAGTTGTGAAGATTTTCTCTGTTACCGGTAGCACTTCCAGGTCACTGTGAAAAGGTCTATTAACCATTTGTTTTATTTATAAAACAAACTGTTCTTCTATTGTATCCACGTTATACTACAGATAATACAACTACGTGAACCATAAAAAAGGTATTTTCAAATCTAAAATAATTTGGGGCTGATGGCCCATGCTAAGAACCACTGCACTGAAACAAACTGTTCTCATCAATTAGCAAAGAGTTGTCTGTTGTGTTGACATAAGGTGGTTTTGTACATGGGTGGAGTGAACACTGTTTACACAGAACATAATTTTCCATTAACACTTAGATTTAACTAATGCATTTCTAACAAATATTAAAAAGGTAATATTGGAGCTTAGTCTTTACTTTAGACAGTTATTGTAATTAAGTTTAGCTACTTACTTTACATTGTTACTCCTTATGGAAAGTAACTTGTTACTTTACTTTAGCGTTTTTTTTTGCATTACATTTACTATAAACATCAATAACACTAGCTACCCCTTGCAGGTGGTCACACACAGAGCCTTTGTTGTTTATATGATCTCAAATCCACATTTAAAGTGTTGAAGCTTTTACCTTATGTTCCTTGTATAATTATTTTGTTACAACAGGACTCATATAGGAGTCATGTATTCTATGGGTAACAGGGCTTTTTCTGTCTATGCTCCTGCACTTTGGAAGTCTTATCCTCCTGAGCTCAGGGAAGTTCAGACTCTTGGCATTTTTAAAGCTCAACTCAAGACAGACTTTTTTAAACTTGCATTCGACTGCTGATGTCTTTTATGATTGTTTAATAGTTACTTTTATTATTAATGTTGTTGTTCTTTTAACTTCTATGTCTTGTGTTTTCTGTGTACTGCTTATTCTATGTACAGCGCTTTGAGAAGCTGCTTTTAAAGGCGCTTTATAAAATAAAGTTTATTATTACTCTATAGCTACTTAAAAACAGCAAATATGTATTTTTTGATTTTGCTCCTGGGAGCATTTACAGTAGCCCTTGATATACACCCCTCAAAGTTAAAAATAACAACAATAATATATATAGAGATGTAGTCTTTTAACATTCCTCTTGATGCTGAGGCTGGGCAGTTGTTAGCTCAAGTAGCCTACCAGACAGTCCCCGTTACTCTCCTGCTGTCCGATATTCATCAAGAGAGGATAACACTACACTGTAGTTGTTAGACTGTCCTCAAACCTCTCTAGTACTTTCCCAATTTCCAAATCGACTGGACTACAGGTGAAATCATCTCCTGGAACACATTTTGCCATACTAACTGTTTGCATTCTGCCAGCTTTCTCTGAGTCGCAGTCGCAGTCCCAGCCCCCAGATCTCTTCTCTGTTCCGGAGGTCTATCATGATCTTGCCCCTGTGTTCAAAAAACATAAGGCCCTGTCTCTGCCACCTCACCGCCTTTAAACCAAAGTATACTTCTACGGACAGATGAACGGTACCGTATACGGTGCGGATGGTGCAAAGTCCGCAATGCGCACAGTCCGTACGGACTCTCCCTGCTGCACCAAAAATTTGTGTCGAATATGTCGATCCAGTAGGTGGGAGTAGCCGCAGATATGGGTGTGGCCACGAAATACAGAAGACGTGTGCATGCGTTCGACTCAGCTGCATCCGCATGACTAAAACGGCAGAACACTAGTATACTTTGGAGACACAAATACGGACATCCATATCCGTATACGGTAAAGATGTGTCCGCAGAAGTATACTTCCGGCTTTATGATTGCGCTAAAGTTTGTTGGCAAAAGAGATGGTACACTCAGACCTTGCATAGACTTTCGTGGTCTCAATAATATCACTGTCAAAAATACCCACTGCCTCAAATCAGTTCTGCTTTTGCGCCCCTCCGTGGATCCACTGTTTTTGCTAAACTGGACCTGCGCAATGCATACCACCTCGTCTGCATCCGAAAAGGAGACGAATGGAACCCCCCCTGGGTCACTTTGAGTACATGGTAATGCCTTTTGGGTTAACTAATGCTCCCGCAGTATTCCAGGCTTTAGTGAACGATATCCTCCACAACATGCTCAACAGGTTTGTTTTTGTTTACATTGACGACATCTGATTTTCTCCAGAACCCTTTCCGAGCATGAGCAGCACGTGCAGCAGGTTCTTCAGCGTCTCTAAGAGAATAAGTTGTTTGTGAAAGCAGAAAGTGAATGGCCAGCACCCACCAATCGTAAACTGCTGCAGCGCTTCCTGGAGTTTGCCAATTTTTATAGGAGATTCATTAAGGACTACAGCCGCCTTGCTGCACCTCTCACTGCTCTCACCTCCACCTCCTCACCTTTCTGTTGGATCCCAGAGGTGTAGAGAGCCTTTAAGGATCTCAAGTGCTCAGCAGGGGCCTAGGCACCTCCACCAATGCCCTCCTTAAAGGTCCCCCCCCTCCACCCCCCCATGGATGGATGGAAAGAGTCGTCACAGAGGTGGGCTCTGTGACGACTCTTTCCATCCATGAGAGGGATGTCAACAAACTCTTCAGGAGACAGAACCCCCGGACAGCTGCTGGACCGGATTCTATCTCCCCATCCAGCTTGAAGCACTGCGCTGACCAGCTGTCTCTAGTGTTCACAGACATTTTCAACATCTCACTGGAGACATGTCACGTGCCAGCCTGCTTCAAATCCTGAACTATCATCCCTGTTCCCAAGAAGCCAAGGACCACAGGACTTAACGACTTCAGACCCATCGCCCTGACCTCCGTGGTTATTCCTTTGAGAGCCTTGTGCTTTCATACCTGAAAGACATCACCGACCCCCTCCTGGACCCACTGTAGTTTGCCTACAGAGCCAACAGGTCTGCAGACGATCGATGCAGTCAACTTGGCCCTCCACTACATCCTCCAGTACCTGGACTCCGCAGGAACCTACGCCAGGATCCTGTTTGTGGATTTCAGCTCTGCCTTCAATACCATCATCCCGGCTCTGCTTCAGAAGAAGCTCTCCCAGCTGAGTGTGCCTGACTCCACCTGCAGGTGGATCACTGACTTCCTGTCTGACAGGAAGCAGCGTGTGAAGCTGGGGAAACATGTCTCTGACTCAAAAACCATCAGCACTGGATCCCCCCAGGGCTGCGTTATTTCTCCTCTGCTCTTCTCCCTGTAAACTAACAGCTGCGCCTCCAGTCACCAGTCCGTCAAGCTTCTGAAGTTCGCGGGCGACTCCACCCTTATCGGACTCATCTCTGATGGTGACGAGTCCGCCTACAAGTGTGAGGTTGACCATTTGGTGACCTGGTGCAACCAAAACAACGTAGAGCTCAACGCTCTAAAGACAGTGGAGATGGTTGTAGACTTCAGGAAGAACCCAGCCTCACCTGCCCCCATCACCCTCTGTGACTCCACAATTGATACTGTGGAGTCTTTTCGCTTCTTGGGAACTATCATCTCCCAGGACCTCAAGAGGGAGCTGAACATCTGCTCCTTCATCAAGAAAGTACAACAGAGGATGTACTTCCTGCGGCAGCTGAAGAAATTCAACTTGTTAAAGACAATGATGATGACACAGCCATCATTGAGTCCATCCTCACATCCTCCATCACCATCTGGTATACTGCTGCCATTGCCAAGGACAAGGGCAGACTGCAGCGTGTCATTCGGTCTGCAGAGAAGGTGAATGGCTGCAATCTGCCGTTGTTCCAGGACCTGTACGCCTCCAGGACTCTGAAGCGTGTAGGAAAGATTGTGGCTGATCCCTCCCGCCTTGGTCACAAACTCTTTGAGACACTCCCCTCTGGCAGGAGGCTGAGGTCCATCAGGACCAAAACCTCACGCCACAAGAACAGTTTTTCCCATCCGCTACTAGCCTTATCAACAAGGTCCGGTACCCACACTGACACTCTCTACACTCCACCTCTGCCTCTACATGTCACATTGACATTGCCTTTACACTTTATGCATTATTGCTCAGCTAGGACTTCCCTGTTTCATACTGTGAACATTTGCACATAGTGAACATTTGCACATTGTTACATTTGCACATTGTTACTGTACTTACTCAGCTGCACTGCTCTTCACATCACATTTGCACATTGTTACATTTACACATTGGTACGGTACTACTTACTCAGCTGCACAGCTCTTGTATATGTAACCCCCCTCTCGCTTTCTCTATAAAGATAGGCAAAGTATCTAAATAGAAACCAGGGGTTTGCTCTGTAATCTAGATTCAATGAGGAGGTTTGCTTTAAATTATTTGTCTGACTGCTTATGTAGACATGGATATCCACCCTAAAATAATGCACTTGGCAACAGACTGGCTATGGAAAATGTATTGTAAATAATACACCCACAAAAATCTCAGTATGCTATGCTTATGTTGAAAATTCATGGAAAAAAAATAAGTGTGTTACTAGTGACCAAGTAACCTTACAAAAGGTCCTCCCACACACTAAAAGGTCTTTACCTTTTAACACCAGGTAATCTTAGCATCACCAAAAACAAACTGAGATCTCAGGAAACATTCAAGTTCAAATAAAATAATTTAAAAGAAAATACAACCAACCAAATGAAACAAATCAAATGATTGCACTCAAAAGTCCTACCACCCCTTTTTTCATTGGATGTCCAAGACGTTCCAGAATGATGACCGATGTTAGATGAGTGGAGATGGTGCTATTCCCGTTGGAGCTTGGACGAATGACGGCAGATAAGACGGAAGAGTCGGGTTCCAACTTAAAAGAAGCTCTAAAAAAACAAACAACCTACACACATGGCAGGACAGTTACCAATTAAAAGTCTGTCATAAGTATACATTTGGATCTATGTTCAATATAATTCCTGCTTTACATTTTTTTCATTAACAGAACAACAGGACAGTAACATAATCAGTAATCATAAACAGTCTGGGGTTAAGACACCCTGGTTACATATACATACTTGTATTGTATTATTGATTGTATTGTATTGTCTGTGTTTTCAGTACTTGATGTCCTGTCTTTCTTGTATTTGGAGTGTGTTTGACATGCACCAATAAAACCAAGACAAATTCCTTGTATGCGTAGAAAACGTACTTGGCAATAAAGTTTTTTCTTATTCTGATTCTGATGCTTTTCCTCATCCTTATACAACAAGATACAACCCGCCAGTTTCTTGTGGAAGTGGACGCCTCTGATAGTTAGGGTAGGCGCAGTTTTTTTCTCAACAGTCCTCTACTGATAATATACTCCACCTGTGTGGCTCTTTCTCCTGCAGACTCAAGTCTGCGGAAAGAAATTCCGATGTCGGCAACCGGGAACTCTGGGAACTCCATCAAACTAGAGATGGAGGAGTTGCGCCACTGGCTAGAGGGAGCGACTGAACTCCCGAAAAGCCAAGTGGGCCCTGTTTTTTGGTAGATACATTTTAACTTTAACCTATTGCCCTGGTTCCCACAACATTAAGCCTGATACCCTGTCACGCCAGTTCTCCACGGAGGAGTCTAGTTCCAATCCAAAACATCCTGCCGTCCACCTGCTTCGTGTCATCTGTCACCTGGGAGTTGCTGGTAATCAACAGGCATAATCTTCTTTGAACCCGATTCAGTCTGCTCTCAAGCTCTCCAGTGGGCCCACTCCTCCCGACTCACCTGTCATCATGGGCTCAATCGGACACTAGCCTTCCTACGTCAACAATGGTCAAACCACTGTGAGGCGGATTGCTCTCATCTCTCTAGTTGTGGCAACCAGTCCTGCTACAGTAGAATTAATGAAAGTCGTGAGGTCATGGCGTATCACCTGGATGGTGTGTGATGCTGTAGTAACCCAATTACTCGGGATTACCCTACAAAAATATATTAGCACTGGAGAATAATCTCTAATCACTTGGTACTCTCGCAACGCCTGCATTGAACAAAGTAGTAAAGGCCACGGCCACTCTCCCTGGAGTGGCGGCACTAAAACCCTGACTCTGTCCTTTGTCCTCAAGAGTCAAAAAGAAACATGAGAAGCAGCATCTAGCTATGCAAAAAATAGCTGGAATATACTTCCCGAGGATTTTAAACTTGCTCCAACACTGACTAAAAACATTAATGTTCACCAGTGTTTTCTGCCACTTGAACCTTGCTATGCTGTAAAACATGTTTATCTTATTCTTGTAATGGTGTGTGTTGTGGAGAGAGAGAGTAGATGCGAGCCGAAGTACACAGCAGGGCGAGGATGGCAGGTCCTGCAGTTCCGTTTCCTGCCTCTCGTGGTGGTATGACTCCCGTTCCCCTGTGTTCCCCGATTGTATCCCTTCTCCACAGCTGGTTGTCATCTACTCGTCACGCACCAGTACTTCAACCCGGCGTTTCCCTCTATGGATCGCCAGATCGTCAGTTGACCTACCCGGTATTCACGCTATGGCTAAAAACAAGTATTTACCTAGACCTTATATTTTCACCCATGGTTCTCTCTACTCACCGTGCTCCTTCTCGTGTTACAGGACCACTACCAGCTCGGTGGAGATACCGACGGACCTGCCATTCTCAGCGGACCAGGAAACTACTCCTTCCTCCTGCCCTTGCACATTTTGTGTCACGTAATTATTGTTTTGGAAATAAACTACCTATTTCCAAGTACATTGTTCTCCCGGGTCTGCTTCTGGGTTCAACCCGTTTACGCATCATAACCGAGGATGCGGTGAACAGAGCTGACAAATGCTCGTTTAATATTTAATAGCAAACAAAACACACGCTGGCAACAATGGCACGTAAACAATGACCGATGGCGAGCTACACCGCTGGTCCAACTTAAATGGTCTCTAATTAGTTATTTGCCCACAGGCATGGGCTCTGTTGTGCTCCGCTGCAGTGTGGGGAGGCCCCGGTCGTTACAAGTCTTTAATATAACACTAGAATTGCTATTTGGACGATGATTAAATCAGTGTATATGCCTCGTTACTGTCCTTCCGTGACTTTTCCTAAATTGCCATTAAGCACACGTTTGCATTTTTTTATTTTTTTTATTAGATCCGTTTTTTCAATGTTTTTGCATATCCGTGACCCCCTTTCTATTCCTGCGAATGTCATAGTTGAACGCTAGTACCCACAGGTGCCAAGTGTTCTCACTCTCCTCCGGAGTAGCGCTCAGCGCATTTCTTCATAATGGCCACATAAGCAGAAACAAAGAATCAAAGAATCAAAACTGTTCGTACAGACTTCAAGGCGGCGGCTGCCAAATTCACTAAGGGAAATGAGAGGGCATGAGGTGGCACTGTGTGGACCGAACTGTCAGGCGGCCAGCGCACAACGTGCTTTGCGTATGAGCTCCATTAGAACCACATGAAGGCCAAGGCAGCTTGGTGTGTGGACCCCGTTCACCCCGTATTCCGGCACTCACACCCGGCAAGACAGCGCAGTGCCAGATCGGCAAGTGCACCCGCAACAAAAGGAGAACTGTATGGGATGCAGTCGTTTTGTGTTCATGTTCATGGAAACCACCAAAGATATGTGTGGATTGCAAGAGCTGACAGCGCTGGGATGGAACTTTCGGACATCGGACATAACAGCCCTTACATTTTTCAGCGGAATTAGGTCTACACCCCTCGCTACATTTGTAAATAACGTTTGATATATTTCAACCACTATTTTACAAGTCTGTTTTTTAGTATGATTTTATTAAATAATACAACTAAACATAATGCAATGTGCAATTTATTTTATTGCAGTATTATTTATTATTATTTAAATAGGCTAAATAATAGTAAAATAGTATAAAGTCTAAATAAAATAGTAGTCCGTAGCATATATTCTGTAAAAGTACTAGTAATTGACTAATCCCCTGCAAACCCGCGACATTGTAGCGATGGGAGTAATGAGTGAAAGTTAATTTTCACGCATGCGTGAATGGTCTTGGACTCTTAAGTTCACTCGTTGCATGGCAGAAATGAATAGTTCACGACTCATGACTATGGGTCTTCGGGTTTGTGTCTTTCGCTCATTGTCACAAGACAGTTATAGCCTATAGGCTCAGCAACAGGACATGGGGCCATGCACAGGAAACAGAAATGATTAGTTCACGAATCATAACTAGTCTTCGGGTTTGTTTTTGTTATTTTTAAATCCCCCAATATTAAGCACATTGAGTCTGCCACGTGTATGAAATGTGCTAATAAACAACGTGCCTTGCCTTGCCTTGCCTAAAACACATAGGGTATTGGTAAACACGATGGTGATGCACATTAGCTATTCGTGTTGCAGACGCTTTTATCCAAAGTGACTTACAATTAGTACATTTGTCAACAGTTGAACTGGTTAACCACCAGTTTTTGCAAGCAAATAACATTCTCCCAGAATAAGCGCAGCATCATGTAACAAGGTTACTTCACTTATACATTTGCAAAACATTACCCGAAAATTATCATTCACTCCTCAATACAGTCAATAATTGCAATAATCGAAAATTATCATTCACTCTTCAAACAGTCAATAATTGCTAACTGCAAAGTGCTTAATATTCTTGGAGCTGATCTAACAGAGTAGAAAGAAAATTGATTGTTGGGAAGATGACACTGGACACACTTAGCTTGACAAAGCTACCATTCAGAGCGAGCGAAGAAAATAACTCAAGCCATCGCCTACTTCATGTGCAAAGACCTGCGTCTATACAACGTTGTGGAAAATGACTGGAACCGAGGTCCGTGACTCCGTCGCGCCGCTTTTTCACGGATACAGCCACGGTACCCAAGCTCTACAGAGAAGTGAAGCTTAAAGTTCAGGAAAATAATACAAAAAAATTAATACAAAATAATTTATGCGAGATGAACAAACAGATGTTATGAAGTTGGAAAAAAGGTAATATATTGCAGAATGTTTATAATCGCAATAATATCGTATCGTGACCTAAGTATCTTGATAATATCGTATCGTGGTGCCTCTGGTGATTCCCACCCCTAATATATGTGTATATGTATATACACATATAAATATATACACATATATATATATATATATTAAACATTTCACTGTGGCTAAAAATTGATTAGACTTCTGAGGGTTAATGTATGTGTACCTTTATATGTGACAAATACAACTTAATAAACTGACTAAACTAATTATTTTCATCAATGTAGGTGGAGAGACAGGAATGGCATGCACTGATGTGCAAAGGGAGAGGAATGCAGGGGTGAGGAAAAATGTAGGGCTGAAGAAGCATATTAAATTTAAACACCACAATCCACACCACACATACCCAGGCCCATCAACAACATCATTGGAAGATTCCACAACCTCCCCCCATCTTTTTATTAACCATGCAGTGTTCATAAGACACATCAAGTCGTCAGTAATGGCCCCACTGTTTCAGCTCCACACAAATGGTCTCCTTCAGCTTAGTTACAGAGCAGATGTAGACAACAGCAGCAAGGCAGGCCCAAGCCAACATGATTCCGCCACTAACACACTGCACACAGCACATCACTAACCTTCAGAAAGTGCACCATTTTCTATGACACCTACATTAAATTATCCCCCCACACAACAAGCTGGAAGAAGCTAAAATCCTTGGCATGATGCTTGGAAGTTCAGAGGTGTACCAGTACCTACATAGCCAACACAGAAAAAAACACACCATAGATCCAATTCCTCACTGAGCATTTACATCCCACCTTCACTGGAAACACAGCTAGAAAGCACGGCAAAGATAATGAGGCCAGTGTAATCACACTCGTGCAGAAAGCATGCTGTATAGAAGAGAGGCCTAGCAGTGCACCCTGACCATTCTTGGTTGGGAGCCAGTCCAGATGGGATTAGATTCTACACAGCTCCTCAAGATCAAATGCCCCCCTTAAGACTTCCATGTCTGAGTCGGACAAATGGTGACACTACACGCCTGGATGATGGACAGTACCTACTTCGTCCAAATGGAAAGTTAGGATACTACCTCCAGGTGGGTAAACCATTTTCAAGAGAATACATTATTAACTGTATTATTACATGTATTCTATGTATTGGTATTGTAACATAGAATTGTAAATTCATACTGATCAGAATTGTGTGGCAATATCATTTCTTTTTCCTTTTACATTCAGACACAAGTCACCATGATGTGCCTGGGTCTACCGAGCTGCAAGTTGGTCATATGGACACCAAATGAGTGCTGGCACCTGCGTTCTCCCATGCGTGTAATTTTATAGGCACCACTGAAAACAGTGGGATGTTCTGCTTTCCTGTCTGATTTTTGCACTGAACCAGAGCGTGTGGCAGATCTTCACAGGTCCTGTAACTCGGTTAACCGAAAGCAGCACTAATTTAATACTGTACCCGACTGACCCGTTTAACATAAAAACTGTGCCCTACATAGAATGTTATTAACCGGTATTTCATTTGGTTTTAATGGTTCGAGAACGATAATTTTAAGGTGGAACGCAAAACCGTAAACGTTAAAATACCGATTCTACTCTGCTCTGAACGAACCTATTGAAAATAAATTCTTTGAAGTGCTGCATACCTTTGTTGTTTTTGTTAACAAGAGTTGTGTTTGATCGAATAAAACCACTTGTAACGTATATCCCAGTGCGCCTCTATCATTTTAAGTATATTCTGGTGACTTCAGGTCTGTAAACATAGACCAGGAAGTGTTTTGCATTTGAACTGGGTAGTCGACTTCAACCACAACACGTGCTTGTTGGCAACTTTTGGATATAAAATGTAATCGCAATACATTGACAGTCTATTAGATTAATTTGATTGGTTCTGACGTTTAGATTAAGGGGTCACATGTCAAAACTGACCAATGGGTAGAGACCTGCGTCTTTGTCATGTGCCTCCATGCCAATACGCACGTTTGCGCAGAGCGCTTCTAGCTTCATGTAATCTGACCCACTCCCAGTAACATGCACATTGATTCTTTCACCTCAGGATAAATCTCACAGGTTACCTTTCTTTTGGTACCTAGATTACTTGTATAGCCCTTGTTTTGGAGATATACTCTATTTAGTTTGGGAATGCTTTTTCAGGGCAGCAACCTGAAAAAGCGGTCTAGTAATTAAGTTAATCAAGTTCCATGTATGGCCCTAAACTGCTCCATCATGTGCCTGAATCACTAGTGTGGTGAATAGCAAGCTTCCTTCATTGCGGTTTGCATGAGCAAGCTTTCGTCGTTGCAATTTTGCATTAGCAAGCTTTCTCTGAACACAGGTAAGATTTAAAGCACATAAAATCTCTACCTAGTAGGTACATTGGGCAAAATAATATAATGATTAGCAGTCTGTTGTGCAATCACCCATTCCTTCTATGACCTTCTGGGGACAGAAGGAATGTAAATCAGAAGGTAAAACTTTGTTTTCCAGATTCCATTGCTTAGATAGTCCTGTGGTCATCGTAACAGAGCATATGTCGTTCCTGCATTCACCAGGAATTCAACAGACCCTCCATTTATGTTAAGTGTTAAAGTGCCACAGCAGGCTAAGGCCTTGCCTTAACTTGCTGTGGAGTGACAAAAACATTTTCAGGAGTTGTGGAGGTATTACCTTGCAGGTGATTTTGCCATGGGTGAGTTTCTGACAGCAGAAGAAACGTATTGTAGTATGAAATGCCTCACCTCTGCCTTTTGGATCGTAGAGCTTGCTTTTCGTCTCTCTGCTCTACAGTTTTCCACGGCGTGTTGACATGTCTATCTGTGTCAAGTTCCTATTTGGATTTGTTAATGCTGTCTCCTCTGGTTCATCCTTCTTCTTGTCTCTTTCAGAAAAAGGGAAACTTCTCACCTCTGGTTCTTTTCCTCCATTATCAGTTCGCCCCGTAATTCCATCTTGCTGTTTCGGCCAGCTGCTGAGTAAGGAAGGGCGGGGCTGTGAAAACACAGGCTTGTGGAAACATTTTAGCAGAGAGTTGCAGACTGCAGAGACATTATCTGTTCCTTTTTCTTCTTTGAAATTATATAGTGGGAAATAATATATAATTTGATCGTACTAAATCTAAATCTAGATATCTCTTTAAATCTTACCATTTGGGGTTAGTAGGTACAGTATATGTAATGTAATAGTTTTAGCAATATGTGTGCTGCCCTATGGCTTGTGGAAATAATTGTTTCTACTCTGTGCTATACCATCTGAATGTATCATGTATGTGAAATCTTATTGTGGGGTCAAGGCTTGTCCAATATTTGATGCAATAATGCTATTTCCAATGGTTTAAACTGCCTTTCCTAGGCCAGTGTTCACTTGTCCATATACAATATCACAATATTATGCATTAATAATACGTCCAAATAGGAGTGACCTCCTCAAAATTTTATCTAATCTTTTTCCTTCTCCCATCTGTCTGAATCCCCACACACTAAACACATTGTATCTGTTTAAATTGCTGTAGACCGACCACCAGTCTGGGAAAATATTCATTTATCTAGGTATTCTTTAACACTAGAACCGCCACGGGGTAAATTTTACCTGTTGTGTTTTTTTATTGTAAAATATAACTATAAATATAAGTCCCCCAGCCTTTGACTATTCTTAAAATTGTGTCATGTTGCACTCCCTATTGTTAAATATAGTTAAGATAAATCCAGATTAAAAACATGAGCATTTATACCGCCACACATAAAATGTAGCTTAATTAAAAAAAATGCTTTTTTTTTGCGCGGCCCATGTTTAAACATTAGCATTGAAGAGAGAGCCTCCTGGTATGTTTCACTTGCGGTGTTGAAGGCCTTTATTGCGCTTCTCTGTGAGGGGTACACACTGCGGGAAGAACATTAAGATGGAAAGTTTCTGGTCGGAGAAATGGGGCAATGCATTTTTCATCTCAATGTTGTGTCGAGGAACTGCTTTCGGGAAATCATGCGCTTCCTGCCGGTTGAAAACTACTGACAAGTTTGCCCTCATGACTGAAGTGTGGGAGAGATTCATACAGAACTGCATTGCATTGAACAGTGCCGGACATAACCGTGGACAACAGCTGTTCCCAACTAAAGCAAGGTGCCTGTTCACGCAGTACATGCCTAACAAGCCGGATACATTTGGTATCAAGTTTTGGCTGGCAGTAGATGTTGACAGCAAATACATGTTGAATGGCACCCCATACCGGGGTAAGGATGCAAACACACAAGCCACGCAATCCCTGGGAGATAATGTGGTGCTGAAGTTGGTGGAGCCCCTTGTTGTAAGGGGAAGAATATCACCACCAATCATTGCTTCACCTCCCTCCCACTCGCCGACATGCTTTTGTCCAAAAAACACCAGACTGGTGCACTTGACAATTTTGTTGCGACATTAAATCCCCGATGATGTGGTTGTTTATTAGCGGTTAGCATTCTTACTTATATTACTTATTATAAAACAAAATGACCAAAACACAGGGGATGGTTAAACAAACTCATTTGATGTCATTCATTTGCCTTAACCTTCATCCCGAGATACCCCATATGCGGAGTTGCCCCCCCTCATACAAGGAAGTCCTTTGAACGTGTAAAAACATTCATGTGACACGATTGGAACCATTGAGAAGGGTCTCAACTGTGAAGCTATCAAAACCATTGTTGCCCAAATTAAACAAAATTCCAACCCTAAGCAAATAAAGAAGCATATCGCAAAACCAGTACCGCACTTTGCACAGCGCACCATCTTTGGGACGTGAAATACAATCACAATGCATTGAAAGTCTGTTAAATTAATTCGATTACTTCTGACGTTTAGATAGAGGGGTCAAAATTGACCAATGGGTTGTTGAGATAGCAGCCTGCATATTTGTCATGCATCTCCATGCCAATGCGCATACTTGCACAGAGCCCTTCCATGACAGGGCTGCATTCAAGACAACAAATGTTTAGTCTTGAAGGTGTTTCAGGAAGCACTCAGTAGATATACTTGCAGTTACAAGTAAAAAAAACATATATTAATCGAGGTATTTGCAATTATAACAGCATCCACATGTCTCCATTTGTAAATATGCCTAAACTTACTTCTACTAAAACCCTGAAACAACAGAATTTATTGGCATGTTCTCATCAGATGTTGTACCTTGGCAATTGCTTGCCCAGGGGCCCTCTGGTGGGTTAATCCAGCCATTCCCCAATGTAACCATAATTCAACGTTAACCCTAACCCTAATTTAACCATAATGTAACCCTAAACCTAATTTAACCATATGTTCTCTCCCAGACTAAACCCGAGAACCCCCTTTGACAAAGCAGATGGTGAAAATTAAAGTTTGTGCTAGAGCAAAACTAAAGCCATCATCAGAAAGGTCAAGACCTGGGGAGTAACATATGTCAACTCCAGCTTACTAAGTGGCTCCACTGCTGAGACGCACCTCAAACATACATTTTAGTGATTTCTGACGCTTCATCATTCTGCAGTGGAAGATTCTACAGCAATGGGACCCACAGCGTTGGAAAGCTCTCAAGACCTTCTTTCAGAAAATATGACATATGATTAGATGGCACCAAGTTTTGCCATCACATCCAACTGCAATTACAAGCATTGGCCAATGAGATGGCTGTGGTGGTTTACGATACTTTTGCAAGTATACATGTACATCATATTTTTATCTGCTTAGTGGATACCTCGTTGCTGCTTCGCAGAGGTCTTTCTGTGGATGAAGTCCACAGCCTTAATCCACGTCTTTTGTGGGCTGATTCCAGTCAATATAGTCATTGCAATTTTGACATTGCAATTGCAAAAATAGTTCACACACAGGGTATCACTTATATTTTTCACTATTTGGACGTAAATGTATATATCAAGCAAATTCACAAATTCGTCACCATTTTGACAAATTTGATTTTCGCCATAATTTGATGCTTATGTACTTTGCACAAGCGTCACCATTTGACGACGATCAATGAGACCAGGTTTAAGAGCCTTGCCTGTATGACTCTGGCCCTGTACATATTTTGCACAATATCATTTTTCTCCGCCTGTTCTTTGCAATTGGGGGCAAAAGCCTAATATCTGACAGTTTCATGTTTTCTGTGCTGTTTCCATCATTTGTGTTGTCCGAGGCATCCAATCTCATATACCTCCATGTTTATGAGGTCTGTTTGGAAAACTGCTTCTTTAAGGATCAGGAGACTTTCTGTAAGACTAACGTTGTTATGTAATTAAACATTACATATTTAGGTTTGTATGTTGCATAGTAAAAGTGATTTGAACCCCAGTCTGGTCCTGGTGATCTAGGTTTTTTTTTACATAGGCGTAAATACCAGTCACTTCTGTCTCTGCAGTAACAGGCCCTGCCCACAGTTTGAAGTTTGTTTATGGAACGCTGTGGTCCCTCGCCCCTCTCTCTCTACACTCTCATTGTCCTGCTGAGAGCTTGGAGTGGCTGTTGTATGAAAAGGCCTTTTTAAAGCCCATCAGGGACCTTATGGCTCCCCAACAGCTGTCCAGCTGTGCCCCCTGTCAGCCCCCCTCTCCTCTACCCTCCTCTTCTCAAAAAAACGGTTACCCACAAAGCCCCAGCCCTGACATCACAGCAGCGTGGGTCTCTCTCTAATGAAAGGAACCTTTTCTCCAGGCTCTTTGGTTAAAGAACAACTTGAGTGTGTGTGTGTGTGCTTGTGTCCCTGTGTGTGTGTTGGGGAGATTATACACCGCAAAATAAAAAAGAGTCTGTGCTTTTATTGTAGTGCTGCCCATAAAAAACAGCCCATTCCAGCCGTTTCTGCCAGTCAATCTGCATATAATGAAAATTTCATATTGTGAAATTTTTTTAATATTCCCTCCCTCTCATCTCTCTCTCTTTCATTCTCAATCATCCTCCCTTCCTTCCACCTTACCCCTCCCTCTCTAACTCTCTCTCTACCACACTGCTTACTTTTAACCTCCCCCCTCTTCGGCAGGATGGACAGATGAAAGGAAGATAGGGAGCATGAAAGACAACGTCTTGGCAGTGAAGACACTCAGGGCTGTTCTACTCTCTGCCCTCCGTTCACCTGAACAGACCCCTCCCCCATCCCTTCATCCCCCACTCCTCACAACACATGGCTACCTCTGTACTAAAGCCCCCCTCTAACCCCCCAACCCACTCCTCACCACCTCCAGTCCACTCTGCTCCACAGGGGGCAGCAGAGGGGAAATCTGAACGGGGGAGTTAAAGTGGTAGTGTCAGATTTTGGCCACAAGGGCTGTATGATGAAATGGACATGGGCGCATGGGCTTTGTCCGATTAATGTAAACACTGTGCGGCGTGTGTCCTACTAGCTAACAATACATTATATCATAGTTCATCATTCACACAGTGCCAGGCTGACATTGCTCTCTGAGACAAGCACAGGCACTTACATGCGGTGAGAATCGGCGAAAACAGAAATGAAATGCAACTGGATAAACTCAACATCCCGACAAAGCACCTATCAGGCCTGCCGGTTGCTAGGCAACAGCTCCCCTCTGATCTCCATTCCACTCATCCTGAGATCGTGTGTGTGTGTAAAGCTGCACTTCTGCTTAGCAAAGTGCTTTTACCACGTCAGGATGGGGATTGTTTTCTACAGGCAGGACGGCAGCCGCGTTTCTGTGGACAGGATTACCCCTCCAAAACATACACATACTTGCTTATATAGATGAACAGCGAGGAACAACGTCTGTGTAAAATCAGTCATGGAATTATTCTAAATAGGCAGTTTGTGGGGGAGATATAGGCCTTTTTCAAACTTGCTGTTTTTTTAAACTCTGGGGCTCTGGGCTGCAGTTTGTTAACATGTGATGGGTGAGATTTAAAGCTACACTAAGATGCACATCAACAAATGGATGAATGAGGTCCATCGCCAGCCTCCCTCTCCTTTTGGTTTCTCTCTTCCTTCTCCTCTCTCTCCATCCACTTTGCTGGCCATTTCATAACCTCACTCCTCATCTCTCCTTCCTTCCCTTGGCTCTTCCATTTGTTCTCCTCTCCTTCTCTCCCTCTCCTCTCTGTCCTCCTCCAGACAGGAAGTAGATTCTGAATGGACACATTCAAACTGGGTTCAGGCCCAGTGGGGGCTCTCTGGCCCATCAACTGTTGTCTGGGAGAGGGACAACAAACACCGGTCATTTGATCCAGCCCAGCAGAAGATGTTGGGTTGCTTGGTTCCAGCCCAAACACGCCTGGCCCGGCCCGCTGCCAGTGCTGGTTGTTTGGCTGGCTGGCTAGCTGGCAGGCTAGCATTGCTGAGCTCAGTGTCACAGAACATGTGATGTGTGGATGAGTCAAAACAACAGAGGTTTTGTTTTGTTTGTGATGGCTGGATGTGGGACAATAACACTGATGGTAAATATAGGGTACCATTGCTTAATGTAGTTTTTTCCCCTTTGATTTAAAAACAAAAATGTATAATTTTATTTAATTTAGTTTTTATGTACTTTTTTAAAATCACTTTTAAGAACTGTTCAGAAATATGCTACATACATACAATTTTACATACTTTACTTACTGTAGCCTAATACAGTACAACTCATAAAACACAGCTGTCGTTGATGTCAACTCTGTATCTCCAAAAAGCTTCTAAGGAGTTTAGGTCAAGATCCTATTGATCCAAAATCCTAAGGCATTGTGAGTCTTTGAAAAAACATGAACAAACATGCTCAATTCATGATTGCTAAATAAACCCTGATTTTAAATAAAAATGTAAGAATCCCCAAAAATGTTTCATGCATGAGAAACTTTCAGGCAACAACTTGTCTATGTTACATTTTAAACACTATAAGCATTATGAGTTAATTAAAAGAAAACACACCATCCCATGCATGAAGAACTCCCCCAGGTTTTTTTGTTAAAGCCCTCAAAATGTATTTTCATTATGTATTTGTAGAGTAACCACGGTTGCAAAATCTATCAAAATATGGTTATTTTTGTCAAGGTTGGCTAAAAGTATACCATTCTCATTGTTTGTGTAATATTACTTTATTCTCTCAAAATAAAAAAATTTAATCCACTGTCTCCATCCATCCAACACCAACAAAAGACACAAATATGGCTGTACTATTTAGCCAAAATACATTCAGACAGACATGCAAGTCATATTATACTATTAGAAAAAAATCAACCCACACATGGGTTAACGTTAATTAGATATAATTTGTCGAATTTGAAAGTCACCATTAACGCTAGCTCGTAATGTCTGTTAGTCAGCCTCACATAAAAAACGGATTAACAAAGCTTTGATTAAGACCAAAGTCTATAGTAGTAAATACTCTCCAGCTCTCTCCAGCCTTGGCGTCAGGGGATCATTTGGCCGGACAATGCCCCCCCCCCAGCTCACCTGTATGCCAACGCTGGTACTGCAGATACAAATACCTATGTTGCCCAAAAAGCCATTTGCCATTGATGGCCATTAACAAACAAACGCTTCTAAAAATATTATAATGTTTCTTAAAAGGTACATTCATGCAAAAACTATTCATTATATTATGAATGAAATGTGAGTGAGTTAGATTTTTGGGAAAAATTACCTAGAGCAGGAAAGCTTGTTGTTTTGCGTCACCACAGCACAGCAAGGTACGCGCCTCTGAGAATTGGCGGACATGAGCATGGATATATTGAGCAACCATAGCAACGGGCACAGAGCCGCATAGAACTCTGGGAGCTTTTAGAGTTGGGAACTGGGAATGGGCATAGACAGGGGTGTCGCCAAGGGGGGGCCAGGGGGGGCCATGGCCACCCTGATACAATCGCTGCCTCATGCAGTCCCTCCAGGATCTTAAGAGCAAATCACAGCATTATCTGCCAATCACTGCATTATTTGGAATGGCTTGTAATGTTGTCCTATTTTTGCATATTTCAGCATAAAACGAATCTCAAGAGAAAAAAACATCAATATCCTATCAAGAGCCATGACTCTCAGGCCAATCCACGTGATGAACACACTGTTCACGTGATCACCTGTCTGTTTGCCATTTTCAATTAGTAGCCTATTCACAAATGTTTTCACGGAGACATGATTCCAAATACATCCCATTTACTGACCAAAAATAACGTCCAAAGACAGGGCTAAGTAGCACCCAAATGTGCTCCATGAAAGTAGGGTCGGGAAACTCTTTTGCATCTCATGAAACTTGGTGCTGGAACACAAATGTAAGTCGTCCATGAACTTTGGTAAAATTGGTTTGATGTTTGCACATTTGGATATTTTGGCTTACATAACTCATGATCAAAACGCACAAAAAAGACAGTGACTATGGATATACCCGATGTGTTTGCCAAAAGACACAGCAAAAGGCGAATAAAGCTCTACTGAAAAGAATGCAGCCTAATAAAGCAGGGATATGAATAGGTTGTGAGTAGGCTATTCACATCATTCATGAATTCATTTTTGGATTAAGCCTATAACATGTATATTCATTTACAAAAAGACAGGTGAATAAAGCGGTAGGCTATTGAAATTTTTTTTGCCTAATAAAAGGAGGGATGTGTATATAGTCTATTTATTGGCATTATTTATTAGGCTACCATGATCTTCAAAAGATTTTAACTTATTTTTTAACTAATGACTGTACCTAGCTGCCCCCCCCCCAGTAGTTCTGGCAACGCCCCTGGGCATGGATGTATTATAAGAACGATCGTCACCACATGTTTGTATTATGTCAATGGTATTAGCATGTACCATGTACATACAGAGTTTGTGTCATGATCCTGCCTGTTCCCTGGTCTTATCTTCCCTGTGTTGGTTTCCATGTTTTCCTAGTGTATCTACCTTGTTTCCCCTGTTCTTCCTGGCCCCTCCCTTGCTCCGCCCTGTCTCCTTTTGTGGTCATTCCCCTCGTTGTCCATTCACTGCCCTCACCTGTGTCTCGTTCTCCCCAATCAGCCCTTATGTATTTAATCCCTGTTCTTGCCTCGCCTCGTCTTTTGCCTTGTCCTGTTCCTTGCCTGCCCCGCCCGTTTCCATGTCCGTTAGTTTTGTTTGAGGACTATTTCATTTCTTGGATTTTCCTCTAGCCGTTGGCTTTGTAATTTTGCCAGTTTTTTCCTTTTTACTCTGTTTTTGGGAGAGTTTTTGGTTTTATTAAGTTTCTTTAAACCCCATCGCCTGCCTCCTTGCCTGTGTCTGTGTCACAATTCATATTAGCTGTGACAGTTTGCTGTTGAATGTGATTTGTGGCCTTTGGATGTATTAAAATAACTGTATTAAAATATAGGTATAGTATCTATATGAATTTACATTTAAATCTTGTGATAAAAACATAATTTGTTATCTCAGGAAAACAATAGACCACTTAGTTTTCTCGAGATAATAACATAATTAATTATCTCTGGAAAAGGATACATAGTTTTTCCGTGATGATGAATGAATAGGTCAGTGAGGTGGCATTCAGGGTAACAATGTCTGAGTTTAACGTGTTGTGGTGAGGTGAATGCAGGTGTATATCATGAGAAAACTCAGGAAATGAACACTAAGACACAAAATAGCAATGCACAAGCTTTTACTGAAGCGTTCCACACAGAAGCATACAGTGAAACAATAACAAACAAAACACAAACCCAAGCATATATCCCTTCCCCAGAGGTGTAATGTATTAGTAGTCCAGTGTGTGGCTGGGGTGCGTTGGATGTGTGGACGACTGCAGGCCAGTGGATAGTAGGCTACACCGGTGAGGACTTTGAGGGTTTTCAACTGGCAGTCTAGCTAAAACAGAATTGACTGATATCTTGTGTGGAAGGCGTCTAGCGCATCTGGTTGATTGTAAAGGCGTGTTTCCACTGAACGCGAAGCGAAATTTCGCGTCGCGTTACTCGCGTCAGTTTGAACACTCTATTATTTGTTTTTACTCGCGCGAATAAGTGAAAGTTCGCTGGGCCCTTCTTCACCGGAAAGAGGGGCTTCCAAGGAAATAGCTTATCTTTCCGCCATTTGTCAACAACCATGGCTGACACAACTACTATTGCTGCCTTGTACTTGTTGTGGAAGTCCCAAAAACGTACTAAACGCCGTCGTGTTTGGGTTCATGATACCATCCGGAGGCGCACACAGCTCGGTGAATTTCATCGCCTTCTCCAGGAACTGTGTCTGGATGACTGCCGTTTCCAGCGGTACTTGAGGCTGACCAGTGCTCAGTTTGATGACCTGTTAGCTAGGATCGGTGCCAGGATCTCACGTATGGACACCAACTTCAGGCTTTCAGTCTCAGCTGCGGAGCACCTGTCAATCGGCCTCCGGTGAGTTGTATTTTCACAATTTGTATGTTAAAATCAATAAATATTCACTGTATCTATCAATTCACATGTTAGCTGGCCAAAGTAAACAGATTTAGTGGTGATTTAATTGCAATAAACTAATCAAAAGGTTGCCGAAACATCTGTTTCTATGCCAACATTGCGCTCCATAAACCCACCGGCATTTTAGATGACATCATCTTTGAAGCCATAATCACTAAAATATTACTATTATACTACTAATCTATACTACAACCTACATTATATCTTCAGTACAACAAGTTAAATTAAACATTTTCTATGCTGCAGATATTTCGCCACTGGTGGACCATCAGGACCATCGCAAACAGCTTCCGTGTTGGGGTCTCCACTGTCTCCAAGATTGTCCCTGATGTCGCCACTGCTATT
>JAOEHI010010700.1:0-33088 GCA_025447815.1 Percopsis transmontana
ATCTGCTCCATGTAATAGAACAATGTAATTGTAAGTCGCTTTGGATAAAAGCGTCTGCTAAATGCTGTAACTGTAACCTAACGGGAGGGGCGAGACGGCGTTCCAGGCGGCGCCGCCAGACGTTACAGAAGGTGTTTAAAAGGTCAAAAGAGAGTGCCTTTCAGAAGCTTCATTGATTTTCAAAGTAGATATCCAAGTCTCCCATTACTCATTAATTAACACTGGAGGACAAAGGCTGTCAGAAGGACTGGTGACAGGTGAAGGGTTAGCTGAGATGGTGATTAATTCTCACATCTCCTCACTCTAAGAAGCCCCCCCCCCCCTTGGCCTTTTCTCCACTTCAGTCATTTGGAGCGACAGAAAAGGAGGAGGAGGTATGAGAGAGAAAGAGAGATAATGAATGATGATGGGGTACGCATAGAGGGTCAGAGACGGGATGGTTGTGGGATTTTATTTTATAGTTTTGATGACTTGTGTTATATGATTGCAGGCATCAAAGACTCGGGTTTTGTGGGTGCACACATTTGCATTCGGACCTGAGGCGCAGACAAATATTTGAATTTCTCTTGATAGTGAAATAAAAACAAAATCTGTGGTTGTCAAAGCAACACCTTCCTTTTAATAATATTCATTGCGTTCAATTAAGATGTATGCCGCCCTCAAAAGGTCTGGTATTGAGTTTTAATAACAGTGAAATAATTGGATAAATAAAGGGTAAATCAAATCCTTAAAACACCACAGAGGGCATGGCATGCTCTTAATATAAACATTAGATCAAAACATTAGAACTTCCACTTTGCTACAAAGCTGTGATTGAAATTCGAAGCCCCAGTCTGTTTACAGATTTCCATATTCAGGGCACATCTTGGAATGTAGTTACACTATTTGCTGGATGAACCCATTTACATTCGATTTAAATTACAATGCATTATGAACAAAATTATTTTTAACCACTCCCAGCTCTGGGTATCATTCGTACAAGAAAAGGATTCCTACCCAAGTGTCTGCTTCTGTTTACCTCATTGCCCCAATATGGATGTTATGCATCATTTGCAATGTCTTCAGGGAAAGACAGCCCTAACTAGCAAACAACCTCTCATGCTAACTACATCCCAGGTGTCCTAACAATACAGAACTGTCACAATGCATTTTTTGTCACATTATGGGCCTGCCAGTGACCCCATCAGTGTAATCATTGGCCTACAGGTCCTTAGAGAACTGTCAGCCAGCCAATTAGACCACAGAGAAGCGAAGAGGGATTGCTAGGCCACTGAGCCTGACAATTTACATTAGGCAGCTGCATGAATGCACTGTCAACACGCTGGCAACAGACATCAGCCAGACCTCTCGCAGACCACTTAGCATGGTCTAGCGTCTACTGGAGAAGTTGCACCTGAACTTTTTCTGACAGTTTGACAATGGAAGCATGCCATGCCAATTAGAATTCTTTCAGAAGCTTCTTAATGAGAATCATCATTGCATTCAGGGGTTTTAACCGGGCAATGAGGCTTCTTTCAACAATGTCTACCAAAGTACACACAAAGGATACTTTTAAATAAATGTGTTTACTGTCATTTCTAGTACTTCTACTCTATGCCCAATAGAATGCACTCATAATGGACTGCTTTATGTCTAGGAATTCACCCTTCATCGTAAACTAAAGGGATGCCCACCTCCCATCCGACGTAATCTTTACCTCTCTGTTTTCTATATCTTCCTAACTCTGTGTAAGACTAGCTGGACAACTCCACCAGTGCTACATCTGCATCCTGTGCTTTACATAAGCGCTATGTATTCAACAAACTCCCTTCACATGGCTGGCTATTTAAAAAGCTAATTACAGCAGTATTTCAACCAGTCTGTATATACAGTACCACTTGGCATGCATCCTACCCACCATTAATGTCCCTGATACACATTAGTATAAACCGTCAGTATATGAGGGATACATACTGTCTGAATGATTAAAAGTCCCAGTGGCCTGTATTAAGTGTTGGTATCAGTTTAGCTTGCTAATAGCTTTTCAGACAACCGCGTCCTTGCCCATTGATTTCTACCAGCCTGGAGGAAAGGAGGGATACGGGGACGATAGATTAGAATGACAAGTTAATCCACATGCATTTTTCATGGCGGAGGTGTGTGCGTAAAGCTGACATGCCGGTCTGTTCATGCCCCTTGTCATTAGTTAGTCGAGAGCTGGCAGAGACTGAAAGGTGTGGGTGGGTGCGTGAAATGGTGGGGAATATAATGGCAGTTCGACTGAGATGTGGGTGTGGAATGTAATAGTGTGAGTTTATCAAAGCCAACGCACACTTGACAGGCGCAAACAGGGGAGGTCACCCCCCATGGATTTGAACTAGGAGAACGTTTCGGTGTTCCTCGTTTGTCCACGCTAGGCTTGTCCACAGGCCAATGGCAGCTGGTCTTTAAATGGCGGCTCTGCTGAGATGAAACTACAACTGGAAAGGCTTATCGTTGTTATTGTAATACTTCAATCTCCCATAATAGCAAAACTGACATAAAAAAGTTATATTGATGTTGACTTTTTTTTAGTATTGAAGTTGAACTTTTCGCTATTTTTGTTTCATTACATAAAGCAAAAAATGAATGTAATCCCTAATATCAGTGTGTGGACAGTATGTTTAGATAGCCAGCTATAGAGTCTAGTGCAATTTTAAATACATCTATTTTTACTAGATAATCTCGTCAAAGTAATGTGCATAAATACTGTGTATTTTGGTACATATACCGTATAGGGTGCTATACATGTAAGCTGTATTCTACTTTTATGTGCTTTCTTTCTAGTGTTTGCCTTCCCTCCTTTGTTGCCCATGACGCTTTTTCACTCTGGTTCTCCACCGTTGCACATGACCCTCTAACCCTCACCAAGGCTGAGTGGCTGTGCTCATGGCGCCCCCATTGTGCAAAGGCTCCACTGCCATTGGCCATGTGTCTACATGAATCACTCCTGTACTTGAATCAGGACCAGTCACTCTTTGCTGTCCAGGCTCGCTGAAATGATCAATCCCTCCCTCCTGCAGGAATTTCACATTGGACAAAAGCTAGACTGTTCCCAGGAGAGTGTTCCGTTTTATGTACTTGGAGAGAGGGGCTGTATGTAGGCGTTTGTGTGGACGAGTGAGTTCGTGCATTACTGAGTTCTCTGTCTGCATGGCCAGTGGGTCCTAGGTATACAATAGAGCAAATGTTGCTTTCATTTCATGGGTACACAATTCAGCCTGTAGTCAGGTTCGCAAATAAGAAACACCAGTCAATCTTGTCCCAGTTGGAATTGTGTTGTATGGCAGCCTGCCAGTTCAAACCATTGAATATTGGTCTAATGTCCCATTTTAAAACATTAAGGTCCTTAATGTATATAATAAAAGCTAAAACCTTAAATAATGATTAACACCAGGTGAAGGAGCATAAAAAGTGTTTTTATGAGCTTTAAATAGGCATTAGATTATTATAGTTCTGGCCTTAACTACAACATTTCCCTGTTCTATCCAGAGCCTTAATTGGCCTTAATCATATGCCCCCTACTGCCCCCCGGTACACACTCAACTGAGTTATTGGCACCAAAGAGGAGGTGTGTATGCTTCCTCAGTGTTTGAATAGGGCTCTCTTTCTCTTCATGGCTGCTTTTCTTGCTCTCTCCTCTTTCTCTCTCTCTAGTGCTCTTTGTCTTACTCTATTTCTTTCAACCACTCTGCATTTAAACTGTATTAGTAATTTACCTCCACTCAATATGCTAGCTCTCCTTTTCAGTGGAGCAGGCCTGTCTAGTCGGCATTGTAAAAACTCAAATGAAGCTCATGGGGTCATACCTTTGTTTAACAACAAGAACTGAAACAGAAATGGGATTACTTGACTAGTGTCTCATCATCCTAGCTGCTGTTGTAAATCCCTATAAATGGTGGCAGGTTCTTTATGCAACTTTGTAGGGTAACTGTAGCAGTATTAGCACTCTGTTTGAATACAGCACAGTATTTATCTATATCAGGAATAGCTTTGTACTAGGAGTTGATGGATTTACATGTGAAATCCATAAATCCAGTTAAAAGGCATTTACAGTAATTTATTCTTGGATATGACACAATACCAAAGCATAATACATTTAAAACACTATCTGGCAGCGTGGAATTAGTGTTAAAGTTGGACAATAGCTTGTTGTGCGCATATTTTACGTGAAGGTAAAACAAGAGTAATTCAGTAAAGTGTGCAGTGAAATAACTTCATAATGTAGATGAGAAAAAATGCTTTGCTTAGCATTTCTTTTTTTATACTACTAAGTTTGCACTATAGACTTTTTTTAATCTCTGCTCAAAGTGCTGTTTTTGCACTTTTAAATTACAGTGAGTTAAAAATGATGAGAATTATGGAAGCAGTGTTAAGAGGTGGGCTGGATATGAAATCATTCTCTTGAATGGCTTTGATGAATGTTCGAGGAATGGAGATACTTTCAGAGACGGTTATGTGCCTAAAACCCAATTTAATTTCCTGAACTATTTATCTATTTGACATATTATCATTTCTGAAGCACGTCTAATGCAGTCATCAATAAGCATTACAAGTAAAATATAGTGAAGGGCATAATGCTGTATAATACAATACTTGTTGATGCATTGTGGTACACACATTATTTAGGGCAGTGGACCTCAAAGCGGGGTCAAGACTCTTAAGAAGGATGAGGTTTAATAAAATGTACATCCAGTTTTAATCCAGTGTATATATTTTTATTGTTAGAAGCCTTATATACTCTCTATCTAATCTTAATTATATTAAGAGCATTTGAACCATTGCCTTAGGGTATGGGGCTATTGTTTAGAGGGGTATTATAAAATACATAGTAGGGGTAGGTCAAGAGACAGAAAGAACATTATGCATCCATGCAGTTTTACATTTCCATACACTGGAAACATTAAACGCTAACTGTTTAAATTGACTGATTTTCCAATTTTTCGATACACCTGTATTGCATAGGAAGTTAATTCATCTATAGTTGTCCAATGGTTAATAGTGGAAATACCTGTAGTTTTAATCATGTCTAGGAAGAAGAGTTCTGAGTGTAGGCAAATTGATTGTTATAGTGGTACCAAGGACGTGCACGGCTGCTGTATGTCAGCTCACACTATGACCAGGCCAGGGTACATTCAGAAACTTGTTTTTACCTCCTACTCTAGCTGAAAGAAAGCCAAGGCAGTAAAATGTGTGTGGTGGTATGCAGATGTGTGTATTTGAAAGGGGGGTATACTTCAGGGAAATACAAAAGGAAGAAAGGCTTAAGTGGAAGGAAGGGAAAAAAGAGGGCCCTGGAGAAAGAAAACGGAGTGATTGTGTGTCAGAGAGGGTGAGCGAAAGAAATATGAGAGGATGGAAAGCAAGGGGGATGGAATAAGGGATGAAAAAAGAGCGATGAAAACAGGCAGAGAAGAGAGAGAGAGACGCGATGGAGAAGGAGGGATTAGCGAGAGTGGCAAAGCCATTGAGAAAGACGATAAAACCCTTTCGGATTCATTGTGCGGCGCGGGAGACAAGGAAATGAAGCAGAAGACGAGAGACGGGGAGGTGGGAATGGTGTGTGTGTGTGTGTGGGGGGGGGGCTGTGGGCAACGACAATTAAGGAGGGAAAGAATAGGAGACGGGGAGTAGGAAGTGTAAGGAGGAAGAGATAAAAAAGTAAGCAGGCCGTTGATGGCTGGAGAGTTGGAAACGTTCAGGCACACTGTAAAAAAGGTCCTTTTAATTAATTTGGTTATCTTACCTTGTTCCGTGGCTATTCATGCCAAAAAATTTTTTATATAAATTTACATTTTACATTTTAAGCATTTAGCATATCAATTGAAGTTACAAATTACATTACGCAGTTGAGAGTACCTCTCAACTGAGGGATTTCATGGTGATTGGCGACGAAACACTAATTTTGCTCAGACATTGGGGATGTACACCCTACATATGGAAATATCCTGGCAATAACATTATATGTCTGGTTTTATTGTGAGAAAATCAAACCCTTTTTTTACAGTGTACAACGAGATAGAAATGAAGAGATGGAAGTAAAGAGTGAGTGGTTGGGACAGCTGGAGGGAGGTGATCAGATGGTGGTAGGGGTGGTAGATGAAAAGGCGAGATGAAGCTAGTGGAGGAAACAAAGGACAGAGGGAGGGCGGAGGGAATATGGGGGTAAAAAAGAGACAGGATATGAGATTTGGTCTGTTGGGGGAGTGAATAGGGGGCCAGGATTAGCCCCTGCATGCAACACTGCTCTCATTAGCGGTAATTACTGGACTCTCTCTCACTCTTTTCCTTTCCCACTGTCTCTTTCAGTCTCGCTCTCTCTTTCTCTCTCTCTGCAGCTATTACCGATGGAACGCCAGTGCTCCTTTCTCATCCTCTCACCCTCACCCTTTTCGGCTCCCATCTCCGGCCCCTTTGTCAACAACTCCTCCAAGTCACCTCCTGGCCTCCAGAGTCTTGTCATCTCTAATCAGCACCTCTGCCTCATTCCCTCCTCTCCCCTTCTTCTCCCTGCTCCCATCTATCCCGTCGGCTGTGGTGGGGGTTAATTTGCTCAGAGGGAGGCTTAAAGCTCCATGGACACCCACAGAGGTGTTTTGAATTAAATCGCTTATTAGAGCTCTTCTCAAGGTGAAGCTGAGCACGAGGATCTAAATTACCTACATATACGCAAAATAACCAATCACAAAAATTGCAGTGTCAACCGCAGTGTTCCGGAAGTTACTGTAATTAATTACATATTACTTATTACTCCTCATTAACAGTAGTGGGATTAAGTTGCATCATTTATTTCTGTACACACTTTCTTAGACTTTGTACCATTTTGTACACCTACCTGAAAATGGCAATGTCAGTATTGACACTATGGGTAAACATACAGTTTGCTATGTACAACATACAGTAAACTATGTGAGTGTACTAATGTGAGTGTACAAAATATATTTAAGATCTTTTTTTTATTTTAATGTATACCAAATCCAAATTAGTTCACCTTTAATATTACTTGAGCGAGATGTTTAACGTCTTCCTGCTCATTAAAACTTGTACTCACTTTAAGTCACTAAAAACGTCTGCTAAAGTATGCTAATTGTTATAGCAAGATTTGACTATGCTGTTGAGTCTGACAACTAGTAATCATTGATACACAAGGGAAGGGTGACCACTGTGAGCACTGCTCCTTTGAATTTATACAAATTGAAGTTTCATTGCTTTGACAATGATGGCATCCAGGCATTCTGGCATTACAAGTTAGATTGTTTAGTCTTAGCTTTAGACATGAGAACCCAATTTAACTTTTTGTTGTGTCAAGAAAAAAGTGTTGGCCAAATTAACTAAATTTCCCCTTGCCACCGCATTGTGATGACACTATTGCGTCAGTGCTTGACTTGGCAAGTCTCATCTCCTCTAGTGATTTAATGTTTTTTACCTCCTAAATCTCTAAATCGGTCTCTCTCTTTCTCTCTCTCTCTCTCTCTCTCTCTCCATTGTAAGGCATTGTAAAAATGGAAATCCACAAGCCTCGGGTGCTTTCACATCCATGTTAAAAATATGCTGGAATCCAAGAGAGCATGAGGGGATTGGCAGAGAAAGAAGGTGAGAAAAATTGGGAGGGAAAGAATCAGAGAACAATGAGAAGAGATCCTCTTGATGTTTCACCTTTGGTCTATCTCTTGAGCAGCATTTTTTAAAGCAAGGACGAGTATGCTTTCCGGACAAATACATTTACATGTGTGAACTGTACGTGGACTGTACGTGTTTGTCGACCTTGACTGCAATAGGATTTAGCTGCCAAATGTGTTTTATTGAAATACAGTGTTTTTGGGACAGCCAATGAAAGTTTGGTGTGTCCCCCCCTCCCCACCCTTTCTTTTTTACATAATTGTCTTTCGGTTGGAAGATAATTTGCTGTGGATTTATCTAGGTCACTGTCAAGCAATAAAAAGTCTATACAATATCTCTGCGAAATATACTCACAAACTATGCTCTTACAAAAAAGGAATAATTGTGTATTATTATTACTACTCTCAAAGGACCAGCATGTTTTTATCAAAAAATATTTTCAAGTTTGGTGTGTTTCCTCTCAGCTATACTGTAGGCAAAATTGGCTCATATAGTATGCACACAACATGCAAATCCTGCGACCACCCAGGCTTTATTCCATAAGGGCAATATTTCACAGCCTGCTGGCAGCCACATGTTACAATGCACTCCTGCCCCACTGGGAATCCCTACGGCAGTCAGTGTGTTCCTGTGCTGTATGTTGAAATCTCATCATATTTCACAGTAACAAATATAATAATTTCAAACATTGGCTATGCCCCTATTTGAAGAATTGTGTGGTTAAGAAAATGTAATTTATTTCTTAAAATCTCAATGTCCAATGTCATCTGAGTGATTACTTTAAAACAATGTGGGACAATGGAGACTTTCTGCCTGTCCTAACAGCCGTTTGATTAAAACGTGCCACTAACTGTTCACAATTTGAACTTCATTTTCTGGCAGTGTCCCACCTAGACACCAGATTATAAAATCAGAAATGCAAATAAGGCTTTCATAAATAGACAGTATTCTGAATCATTATTGTATAATCTCACTCGGTCATAAATAGCAGCAAAACAGAAACAGGAAGAAAGTTTCAGATTGTAGCTATAAAACTATTATAGTTGATTCCCTTAGGCGTTGGGTATCATGTGGCTGAAAGTTGCATTATTAATCGGCTGGACCAAGAGGGATTGCTACAATGGGTCCATTAGCTACCGCAATAATGTGTGTTGTGTCTGGTCTGGGTTTTTGTGGATGCGGAGTGTGCAGTGTTGTTTCATTAGTCTGGATGCGCATGCCTCCGTACAATGCTCTATTGACCGATTGGGTTAACAATAAATGTGGGGATGAGCATTCATTACCGGAAAACAACATAGCTTGAGATTGTTTGTGTCTAAGTGGCATAAGACAATAAATTAAGAAGGGTATTATCCATCTACTGTATGTATGCATGTATGGATATGTACAGGCCTGGCTGTTTTGTTTGGGTTGAGCTATCTGCAGCAATAGAGACCAGCAATAGAGCAACAGAGAAACATAAGACACAAGAAGAAAAAAGACAGACATTGTCGAGGAACAAAGCAAATCTTTCAAGGGAAAAGTACCCTATCATCAAGATAAAAAAGTTGACTTTCTTTCTCTTTTTTCTGGAAAGTGTACTCGTGTTGTTGTAAATAGCCACCAGAGCCTTCTGAGACTGATTGAACGACGCCTATGTAGCCTTTTTGTTCTCTAGGAAGAGGTTGTTCAGCTATTTCCAGCTGTGCGCATCACTTGATGTGGAAGCAGATGCAAAGGGATTTGCAGAGCAGGAGAGGCAGAGAGAGTGAGCGGCGAATGAGAGTTTGCAAAAGTGCCATACTTATCATACTTTTGTGATGCTGTCACGATTTGGGGGTTCGTCCAGCCCCGTGCTATTCGCCGGCATGCAGTTTGGCCATCGGCTGACTGGCCTCACACCCCACAGACCCCCACAGAATATTTAAGCTACACCAGCGGTGTATAATACTGTCGGCCATTGTTTCTCTTTTTCGTTGTTGTTATACCAGTGTGTACTACCCAGTGTTGTATTGCTTGTATTGCTAATTCTGTTTGGTAGTAAAACGTCGAGTTAGTGCCCGTCTTCATGGCGACCTGTGTCTGTGTGCTTCGTTCTGGCTGCGCCTACACTCTTTACCTATAAACGCGTTACAGATGCAAACCAAGATTTGAACTATTGATTTTTCTGCCCCAAGACCACACATAATGCATTCATTTTTTTTGTTTTTGTGATGGAAGATTGCCCATCCAGTGCCCCTGGTTACTTTTTAGTGCAGATGCATTGCAGTGCATTAAAGGTGTCACGTGTACCAATGCGCTGAACAGGCGAGAAAAGACTGTAGTTTATGAGCTGAGCTCTGCGTTTATTCGAAGCAGAAACACAGCTAGTGCAGAAACTAACAAAGGCAGTGTTACTCACTGGACTGTGGCAGCAGATGCAAACAATGACCGATGATGCGTGGCATCACCGGTCGAACTTAAATAGTCTTTTAAATTGCCCACAGGTGTGGGCTTAGCTGCACTCTGCACAGGTGTGCAGCAATATGGAGAGTGCGCTGAAGCCAGCCGGTTGTGACAGTAAGACTTGTTTTTCCTCTTCGTGGCAAACCGTGTTTAGGCCATAGTTTATTGAAATCGTTTATTGAAATCCAATTTTCCTCCGGATTACGGATTAAGTTATGGGACCCCTCTGGAGGCCTTCCCATGTCCTGGCAATGGTGGCAGGAGCCCTTGAGTGACCAGACCAGGAAACAGGTGAGGCTTGCAATGTAGGCGGACTCCCTCGGCTCTCTCGGCCAGCTGTCGGACCCTCTGGTGGCCGTACTAGGGACAGGTGGCGGCGACGCAGCCTCCCCGGCGGCCGAAGACGCAGACTGGAGGCAGGGCCCAGCCAAGGGTTTACCATAACTTTCAAGCTGCTAAAAATCAGGCATTTACAAACTTGTGCAAATCAACACCAGTTATAAATTATACATTTATACTCAGTACTGGTAATGGTAATGATATCATGTAGCCTAAATTTGATCAATGATCAAGAAGTTAATTTGTGTAGGCTATAATACTTTGTCAACTGAACCAAAGCATGTAGCCTTCAGTGTTTGAGAGCCGTGCTCTTTTTTTACATCGACCACAAGAGAGCAACAGCACCGCACTAACGAGTTTTAATATGAACGAAATGACTCGAAAAAACATTCGTTCATTTTACTAACCGAGATTCAAAGATCTGAGTCAGTAAAAAGATCCGAACTTCCCACCACTAATTGAGTGTATGTGTATGAGTGTCTATTTCTAATGTAACATCTAGCCGGCATAATTAATAGAAATGTATACATATTGCTGATGCTGTATTTCGTAAGCATACACTTAGCCATACACCATACACCATTAAAGCCTGTAAGGCTTTAATGGTTCAGCCTTACAGGCTTTTTGCTAGGCCGTGAGGCCTACCTGTGAGTAGTGATGACACTGATGCTCCGATGCTTGCTTCAAACTCGTAAAGTCCTAATGCATCACAACTGTTAAATAGCCCAATCGGGCGTTCACAGTTTTGAATCTTGGTGGCCTTCTTTCTCATAAGCAAAAATTTTATTCTTTAATAAAAATCTTAACATTTAATAAATACCCTCCACCATATTGTCTAAGTCTTGTCCAGTTACCCAAGAACACCCTCTGCCACATTATACATTTAGGCTACATCCAGTTACCCAAGAACACTCTTTTTGAAAGATAAATGTCCAGCCCACCAAGTCCAGTGAGTAAGTTCAGTGCTGCTTCCCACAGTTAAACAAGAAAGAGCATTCACACATTGTACTTGCCTATTCAGAATCAACTTTATTGGCCATGTATGTGTTCACATGTATGACTGAATAAATAAATGGACAAACCCTCCGTGACTTCACCCATAGAGTTTTTGAAGAACGGGTTTGAAGCCAAGAGTGCAGGCTCGGGCCGTTGAAATCTTGGCAGTGTCAGACTCCTGCCTAACTCTCGGCTATGTATAATGAATGGATAAATTGATGGCTTAATATTATTTCAACTGATGAGTTATATAAAAATTCACCACCCGTACAGTTGTCATGAACGGGGAAACTAGCTATAGAGACGAAAACCGTTTTTTGTACCAGGCTGTAAATATGTTTATTTATGCTGTACAGTTGGACATTTTAACATGGGGATTGACTCGCTTTTGGAGCCAGCCTCAAGTGGCCATTCGAGGAACTGCAAGTTTTGGTACTTCCTTATTGGCTTCATTTCTAAGACTCGCATGTTGCTGCTTGGTTCACATACAAGGAATTTGTCTCCGATGTTTCGTTGCTCTCAATTTACGGAACATTTTACTATTTATATAAAAAACTTGAAAACATTTTAGAATTTAAGTTATGAACAAGAAAAACAAGACAACAATAGTGCAATTGTGCAGAGTGCAAAATTGCAGTATATACAGTGGGTATATAAGCTGGGAGAGAGCCGACAGCAGTTAGTCTTACTTTGGTCCTACTGTGTGTGTGACTCAGAGAACTGCGGTATTGTTCCAAGGGCCCATTTTAAAGGGCCATAGCCTGTAGCACCATCTCACTGGGACTGTCTGACAACTGTAAATAAAGGTACACTTTGGATGGCATATACCGGATTCCTTGAAGTTTGTGTGTCAGCCTCAAGGCCAAACTAACAGAAAGTATCAAAAAGTACCAAAATCAAAATGCATGACTTGGTATCGAAACATAATTTTTGGTATTGTGACAACACTGCAGTGTCCACACATTTCGGGTGCCATTATAAATAAGCTCCTAGTTAGCTATTGTGGCCGGCACCACAATCAGTTTCTCCTACTGTACATTTTCAATCGTCAACTCATCAGAAACGCATCTACTCTCGGATTGGCCGTCATTACACCGCGTCACTGAAATTTGAATAAACTTTCCCAGTCACCAAGTCGCTGACGGTTTAGTTGCCAGCCCCTTTTTTGCTCACTGTTCCTCTGTGTCGCTTGGCTCTCATTGAGATAAATGTCGGTCTGCCGCTTTGAAGCTGGCTGTTGCTGGTGGTGTGAATGCACGGTTAGTGATACTAAACCTAGTTCAACATGCTTCCCCCTTATCTGCCTCTCCCACTATTCAGCAAGACTTTTACATGTGGTAACCTTTCACTGCACCACTAACCTTGTGCTATTGCCGTCTCTCTAAAAAATTTAAAAAATTACACCAAAAGATTTAGAAAAAAAGAGCTAAATAAGTTGATCTGTGATGACAGCTCACGGCAATTTGGCCGTGATTTTGGTCACAGCACTGTGCAGGTTGACATCTTTTTAAGAAATTGAACAAATTACCTCTCCAAAGTGATCTACTAAGTTAAATCTGTGCAGAGGTAAGAGCTACAGCCAGCCTGTCATACCTCCATGACTGGCTAGCTGTAGCTCTTATTTCTGCACAGATTTTGAGGGAGTAGAATGTGTTAAACCCATTTAGGTTAGTCTGCTACAAAATCAATATAATACTATATTAATACTGATATTAATAATATTAGCATGCTTATATCTTATCAGTTGGAGGAGTTGACATTGGGCTTGTAATAAGGGATGCGTTTTTCTCACACAAGATCTGGCAACACATGGCTACTAGTAGCCAAGTTTGTAACCATGTTGGTAGCCAGGAAAAGAGCAAAAGCAGATATTGATGAGGAAAGATTCCAGTTCTATTTCTTGAGATGAAGTCAACAAAATTGTCAGTGAATCAATTTCTTCTACAATCTCTAGTCAAAATACCACTGTCAATAACAACAAATTGTCAATTTAACTCCCATTATAAGGTCATTGTGTGCAGCAGAGAGCAAAGGCAAATGCAGTAGACATTAAGTTGAGCAACCCAACCACCAGTTGTCATATTGCACATCCTCCACTTAGCTTCTCACAGACCCCCGACTTGTCCTTTTCATAATGGGTCATGAATCATAACTGTTATCTTAGAAGTTCTTTGAACAGCCTTATCTCGGAGTGTTGCAAGTATGAGCCTCTCCAGAGAGGATCCCCGATCCCATAACTGTGACCGCCATAACAGTCGCAAACCCAGATGCCAGATGGTCACGCCATTCCTTATCACTCAGGCAGAAGTCATTGATTCCAGTATTGGACTGTTGCTGTTTTGTTCAATGGCGATAAAGAGGCAACAGTCTCCTGCGCCTAAGATAGCCTGACCAGGTCTATTGTTGAAAGAGAGGGGATTCGATTATGGAACGACCATAATGGGAGGAGCTGGACAGAAATGAAACCAAGGGAAGAAGCTGGCATTGAATTTGCTGTTATTGTGTTCTTCTGAAGCCAGGAATGACCTCTGCGCATCTGAGTGTGCTCAGAGGTCAGACCTACCAAGGAGTGATGTTCCAGGCTAGATGGGTATGGGAAAGTTTCAGTACTACTGTCTTTTCCTGCAGCAAATATGTCTAGTCTAAACTCGCTTCTAGCAGTCGATGCTAATACATGTACGTCACATAGTGTACACATAATAATATAATAATATTATAATGTACATACATATTACTGTACATATAATGTAATGTACTTTGTATATTTGTGTACATTATTTGTGTGTGCACAACTTTGCATACTCAATGTGCGTGTATAATTGCATGTTTCTGCCTGTAAACCTCACATCTTCAGTGTACTTTTGACTACTCTGTAAATATGATCTCTGCCCTGAGCACTTAATCACTAAAACTCACATACTGTATAGGGTTAAATGAGGAATGCAGGGGTGTCCTCAGGTATTCTCTACATGATTCTAAGTTACATTCTTAGTTATAGCTTGCTGGGTATCTGTAGAACTATAAATATAATCACCAATTTCAGTCGTTTTAATAGGCTTTTATAATACGTATGTGTTCTTGCAGGGAAACCTATATTTAGCAGTGGCTTTCATAACGACAGCCCCTGGGGCAAGATACAAAAATGTTCTAGATATTTCTAGGAACCCCATATATTTCGAGGAATGAATAACCTCTCTGAAATGCATTTATGATGCACATTATTGATAGCCTGATTGATAGACACTTGCTGAAACGTAGGTTTATGAGTACTCTGAGTAAGTAAAAGTGTGCAAGAGACTATAAATTGGGAAAATACAGATAGAAATGAAAACATCAAGGCACTGTATAACTGCAGAATTGAATTATAAATGAAAGAAGGTCAATAGTACTGCCCTCCTCAGTAATTAGCTGACTTTCCTCATAGCTGCTAAATAGCCTCGCTATTGTGTACCGCTGAAAAATTATTATCACCAAAGCCTTGGATCCAGTAGCATTACTATTCCACATTACAATATTAACTTGTGAGTGCCACCTTGTCACCTTGTACGCCCAACACTAATACACTACTATCATCTATTGTATTATTTGTGGAGGTTGTGACACTAAACAACTTAGAAATTGCCATTGCTGCTTCCTCGTACCCTGCAACATGTTGCTAGATGGAAAGGGTAATTGCAATGCCTTGCTGCAGTCCCTGATGTGTGCACAAAGATAGTAAGTGCGTATTAGTATTACGTTTTCATATATTTCTATTCCAAGTTTTTGGCAGATTATTTCAGACAGATTGGTCAAGAATCTAAAGTGACACTCCTCAATTAGTTTGCTATAATATTTGCTATAACGCAACCAAGGAGTGTACCTTTTAAAGCTAAAGTCCTTCCAATTTATTGTATTGCAGTGACACCTATAATAAATCTATGGTAGTTCCAAAGTTGACTGAGCAGATCTTTGTGATTCTGCTCATCACATTGAGCTGTATTCTATTGAAGTAATGCGAGTCAGTACAGTAGCGTGCTTATCGTGGACAGTTATGTCTTATCAGTACCTCATCACTGAGCTGTTCTAGGTCTCTGTGACTCCTGTGTCACCCTGCCTGCTGTTCTGTCACTCCATCAGCTGGCTACGCTTTATAATAGCCTGCCTTTCCTCTTGGGGAGGCTGGCTGGCCTTAAGCCTGTGGATAACATTCCAAACCTCTCTCTCTCTCACACACACACACACACACACACACACACACACATACAGAAAGAGAGAGAGAGAGGCCTGAATACAACTCTTAATCTCCCCTCTCTTATCATCCCATCTTCCCCAGATTTAGGCCCATGGGAGGTTAAGGAAGGCGATTTATCGTGTGTGTGTGTGTGATATGTCTTTGTCCATGTGCTTGTATGTGTGTTTTCTGTCCGAGATTGTGTCCATGTGTGTTTGGTGTGTGTATGTGTGTGTGTGTGTGTGTTAGCCCACAGAAATACAGTTACCATAGAGACCGTACCCCTTTATATGCAATGGACATTCCATACCAAGCAATAGTTCTCTCGCCCCATTTCTGTTTTGGGGGAGATACTAAGTAATAATCAGCTAATAGATAACAGTAAACGTTGTAGTGACTGTGTTAATGTTGTATTTAGTAATTACGTTATTCCAATAACATTAATGGTGTTGTATGTCATCAAAAACATCTATTTCTGAGTCCCATTATTTTACAGTATACCATCCATTTCATACAGCATTCCCATCCTGCCCTTAAACCTTCCAATCCAATTGGTCCACCTCTCAGTCTGTAGATATTCTCCAGCTGTTGAGGTGCTCTATTTAAGAGCCCTCACCCCCATCTACCCGTAGTGCACCCTAACTGAGTGTTATGGCGGCCCTGATAGTGGCGAGCAGTCGAGCGGACAAATTATTACAGGACAGGCAAATAGTGGCCCGATGGACCGTGAAAACCTCCCAGGCACAGCCACAGCCACACACACACACACACACACGGGAAGACTGACACACTAATTGACAGTCACACATTCTGCTACTGGCACACAGACAAATAGACGCAGTAATAGACTTGATGGACAGTCGCGCAAATGGACAGCCACATTCAGCCCCCCTGTCAGACACACACACATACTGTACATAAATAGAAAGGCACACACAATAGCCTTTCACTCCCTTTCCCTTTCAGTCTTTCAGTCTTTTCCACCTCTCATCTGTTCCTTGCCTCTGTGCATTCCAACAAGAACCAACACTCAGTTGTCAGGTATATAGTACATGACAACTACAGGGTGACAGCATGGGGTGTTGGTATCAATATTCATATTAGGGATGCTGACTGGATATGGAACAGTCCTGTCAGAGTGGTTTATATGTTTACGGTTGCTATCAATGCTAGCATCATTTAGTCATTCAGTGCAGGAGCTCTATTTACAATCAACTCAAAATCTTAATGGACACAAATTAGAATCATCCATAGGGAGATATTAATTTCAGTAGGATATATGCAGTAGTGGAATCTATACGATACTTCTGTTTAATAATTATCTAAGATAGAGTAAAGACACCCCCATTGGCCAATGTTTGCTTTTATAGTGCATTCATCAATAACTTATTGTAGGTTTACTGTAGGTAAACTGGACTATGAGTGTAGCTACCTCAAGCGCTTCTCAGCACTAAGGCAGAGAAGAGACAGAGACGTGGCTGACGAGAATATTTTTGTTCTGGCCTCCAGGTTATCTGAGGTTGCCGTGGCAATGTGATAATGAACTTGTAACGGGCGGGAGTGGCGAGGGGTGGCGGGAGTGGCGGAAAGAGACAAAGCAGCCGAGCAGTGGCGTTCTAACGAGCTGTGCTCGTGCTTATAATGTTTCCAAAACCAAATACGACGTCCCCTTTGGCGAAACACAGGATACCTCACACAACGTTACGGTACAACAGAAACAATGACCGACAGCGCCTAGTGCTGCCGGTGAACCTTAAATAGTCCAACAGACAATTAACAATAAGCAGCCAAGAGGGACGGCGCGATGCGTGCACGGGGACCAGTGCCCGCCGATCGTGACAGTACCCCCCCATCTTTTAGACGCGCCTCCCGGCGTTGCCTTTGCGCTGAAGGGGCCCAACGGCACACGGAGAGGACCCTCAGGAGGTCTGACCAGGGACGGGCGACCTCGACGGCTGGGACCCTCCGGCAACCGGACCAGGCTCGGGCTCCGGATGCAAGGCTTCCCAGGCGACCGTGCAGGGGGCAGGCTGCGGGGGCAGGCTGCGGGGGCAGGCTGCAGGGGGCAGGCTGCAGGGGGCAGGCTGCGGGGGCAGGCTGCGGGGGCAGGCTGCAGGGGGCAGGCTGCAGGGAGCAGGCTGCGGGGGCAGGCTGCGGGGGCAGGCTGCGGGGGCAGGCTGCGGGGGCATCGCTGGCCAGATTGCTCTGGCGGCTGGTGGTTGCGACGCCGGGCCGTCGGCGTCCATGCCTAGCCCCAGCGCAGACGCCGAGCCCCCCCGAGCGCTCTGACCAGGAAGAGGCGGAGATGGCGGAAGCCTCCAGGCAACCTGAACTTTAGTAATACAGTTGACGTGCTGACTTTTGTGATAAACCACTATGGTTTTAAACATTCCTTTTGGTGTATTTAATGAACTGAATCCACTGGTTTTATTTTCCCCAACTTTCATTAGGTTCCAGTGTATCTGCACTGTTGAAATATTCTGTTTGGTCATGGTATTTATTTAACCAAATGTATCTTTTTATCAGCAGTCATTGGATTCCGTTGTTTCTCCAAATAAAACTGATCTCTCATTGGTCTACAGCGAAACAATGAAACCCAATGGAGGCTAAAAAGCAACAATACATTTGGTTCATTAAATACAGAGACCAAACAGAATATTGAATGTTAAACAATGAGGACTTGAGGTGAGGATGCTGTACAGTCAACTGAAGTTTTACTGAAGTTCAGCATAAGAGTCTTGTTTTCCACCGTCCAATGCGCTTGTGGTGAAGCCTTAACAGCATAAAGGCATGAGCACATCAAGCTACCTCTCCACCCCCACCCCCGCCCCCATTTATAGATTTCTCCAGAATGTGGCATGGGTTTAGTTAACTCGCTTTGGACCCGGATAAAAGGATTTCTCAGATTTTGTTTGTGCTACGTTTTTTCCCCCTCAACTCTGTCTACTTGCATGCATGTAATCTTCTGAGTTTAGATGGTTGGATCTGTGTGTGTGTGTGTGTGTGTGTGTGTGTGTGTGTTTCCTTGTGCATAAGCATGGATGTGTTTCAACTGTTTTCTGATTGCCTTTACCTCACACATCGCACCCTGTGTGTACACCGTTGTGTGCACACCATTGTGTGCGTATTTGTGTTTCTATTAAAGTGTTTGAAGCCTGTCATCCAGATGGCATGGCCGCATGCGTTAAGAGCTTCCATCATACACCCCCCCCCCGCGCGCCCGGCTGGTACCTTGGAGGAGTGCCGACTCCCAACAGGGGGGTGATAAAGAGGGTGTACGTCCATGCTGGTACAGAGTTGTAGTTACTGGTAATTGTGTGTGTGTGTGTGTGTGTTTGTGTGCGTGTGTGTGAGTATGTATTCACATCAGTGAGAATTTGTGTTTACATACAGTATGTCTGTGTATGTGTAGTAATGCAAACTAAACATGTGAACTGTCTGCCCCCTAGTGGCTACATTTTGAACTTCTCCTCTTCTAACCTTTGCTCTCTTTACTGTAACTGTATTCACTGTAAGTCGCTTTTGATAATAGTGTCTGCTAAATGACCTTAATGACCTGATTGTAATTGTACTGCTCTCCTCTCCAGTCCATTTATTTACAATAATGTTTACAGGCTAGCCCTAATGCTAGCCTGTCAACAATTCTACACCTTTCATGGCACTGTTTTTGTGGTCATCACTGTGGCAACAGAGATGCCAGTTGAGCCAGCAACCCTGTACTTCAGACTCAGTGCCTGGAAGTGGAAAAAACCAGTTTTCCGAGTGCCCCAACATGATTTTCGTTTTTTTTTTAAAGAAGCTTTTTTGTTTTTTTTAGTTTTGCTACCAATCACTTGCGTGCATAGTGAATGTACGGCACATCTGTGTAGCCCCCGGTCTCCTCCCTCAGGGACGATCCTGGGGGGGGAGTGTTCTCCATTCTCTGTGTTCAGACATGTTTGGCAATTAAGATATATGGAGTCTTTTACTATGCCTATTTCTTTCATTTTATTCACTCATTCATCTTGGCTCAAGCATATTCTGGCAGCAGTTCATTAGTGTATTCAGTAGCAGGTGCCCAATCAGGATAAAGAAATGTGCACCATTAAAATGATAAGAACTTTTGTATCCCAACAACCAAAGGGCTTGTGTGCTGTTCGTCTGTCTCGTGTATAGTTTGATTAAAGACAGACAAAGGCGGTAGCGGCTTCCATTATACAGTGTCTTATAGGCAGATCTGAGATACATTTTTCATTAATATCTTGTGAAACCAGGAAGCACTATGACCAGTGGTTGAGACATTAGAAGTATGTTTTTGAGAAACAATTTTACCAAATTAAATACAATAATAAAAGAGAATATTTCACCCTGAATAGTGAATAACAAGTGAATAGTTTTCATAGAAAGCTATATAACTCTTATCTATTTTGTACTCAAGAACAATGCAGTAACACACTAGTGTTTTGTTTACTGGCTTCTTTTATGTTGCTCAGCCTTTTACGTATCTGCTTCACAGACTACTGGCACTTTCTAAATATTCCTCCTTCTTAAACACACACATACACAGGATAAGAAGTAACACACTTATTCTCCTGACAGTAAGTGTGTTTGATTAAATCCACTTTGCTTCAATTTGCTTTAATCAGATGCCTGATTCAGTCATAATCACGTCACATCATTAGACTTAAAAATATCCTACTGGAAGATTTTTCTGCTTTTTCTCTTTGGGTTCAAACCAGGAGATTCTCGTTAACCCAGCGAGACCTCTGCTCTCAAAACATTCCACTTTCTACTTCTTATCATATCACTCTGAAGTGAAATGGAAAGCTGCCAACATACGCTGCCCAAGAACGTTGAAAATGTTGAAGCCAGATATACAGGAAGGAGAGATAGAGAAAGAGAGAGAGAATAAAGCATGTGGAACCGGTAGCGGTAGCTCTCTCAGCAGGGGGTGCCGTCTGAACAAGATCTGTGGATAATGATGACAAGATGAGAGATCTGCCCTTAAAGATGAGTCAAATCTGTGTCTTTGCGTGGCTCACCAATTAACTCCCATTTCATTGGTTTACATCGGCCTCCCCACCCCTAACCCGAGGAGAGGACAAGGGAGTGGCGGATGTAAAGGCTAGGAAGGCAAGGCAGGGGAGAAGGTTAATCTCATGTCATTAAAATGTAATTAAAGTGGTCCAGTTTAAAGGCTGCACCTCCCGATGGGGAAGGTTTATGAGCCCTGAGTATAGAGACCTATTACAGACAATGGAGATGTAAGAAAAGAATGTTTATGGTACTGTTGACAATAGCTGCAGAAACTGGAGTATCACCTAAATCAGTAGTTCTGAAATGTTTTAACCATGGACCCACAAAAACAAGTTGTTCATTGCTTTTCAAAGGACACTGAAATTACCCTTGTAGTAGAAACCGGGTTTACATAAATGTTGTTTTTTTGGCTGGCATTCTTCTCTACTTCTCCCATTACAGCACTCCTAGGCTCAAAGCCTTCTCTACCCCTCCTCCTACAGCCACATGCACTGTTAAATCTCAAACATTACCTGTTTGCTGAGGGGGAAATGTGCAGTACTGAGAGCACGATCAAGTAGTGTACCTTTTTACAGCAGGATATTTCCTTTTATCGTTATCTTCTTTTATCATACCTCATTGCTGTACACAGAGATAGGCGGCACTATACGCTTACTGCGCAAGTTGCGTAGGACCCAGCAAATGACGCAAGGGCCCCGTGTCAAAGCGGGTGTCAATGATTACAGCTCCAATGAGAGGATGAAGCGGAACCATGCTTCTGATCAAGAGAAAAAAAACACACCATGAGAGTGAGTTGTGGTAACAGAAATCAGGTAAACTTGTTTGATCGTGTTTGATGTCAGCCAATAACACCAACAGTGCGTCTCTCTCACTAGTCTGTCTGTCTCGCTAACGTAGCTGGGCAGCGCATCTCTTGGTCTGTCTGTGTCTTGCCTCTCCATGGCTGTGTTCTGTGACTCTATGCCTGTCAAAAGTGAGAGTGAAATACAACTATTTATTACGTTCGATAAACAATAACGGGCAGATCGGAAAAGAACATGCGCGTGAACATGCGTTTATATGTGCATACACGAAATGAAACTCGCACTTTCCAGCAGCAACTACTGTGGGGACCAGTCTAGACAATATATGGTCGTGATGGCACTCCTCATAGGCAGACATCATTTTAAAACAAGACAATGACTATCTAGTCTAAGGTGACCATATTTCTGAAATGAAAACCGGGGACATTTCCAGTTCAGTTGTCAGTATAAAATTAAAATATCCAATGTTATTATCTATGAAAGAGGGACCATTTTGACCACGGTAACTGTTGTACTGTAATAAACTATGGTGCAGGCCGACTGATAAAATTTGGTATTATCTAAGTATGCTTTCAAGAAATTCACAGCCATAGTGAAGAATGATTGGGATGTTTTGAAAAAGCTCTCTTTAGACATTGCTCCATTTTGCTCTAGCTCTCTCAGAAGTCCACTGACCAAAGCTGGAATGAAGTTGTCATCACGTCTTGCAGTTAATTTTGCCTCAACGTTTCAGCTGACTCCATAGCACAGCAGTCCAAGCATCTTGATCGTGTCACTGAATACGGTCAGGTTTCAATGGACAAAGGCCAGCCAAAGTTCAGCCAGTGGATCTTCAAACATTCCAATTCCAATGGATTCCAATGGCGCATACATTTTCAGCATTGTTTCTAGAGCAGGGAGCATGGGCAGCCGGCTAACATTGCTGTGTCCTAAAATGTTATGGCACTCCTGGCCAACAAACTCACAAAAGCTCTTCAGTCTTTCTACTATCCAAATATCTTTGTGAGCATGTACTCAACATCAAGGGGAATCATATCCAAAGCGGTTCTGGCCATATTATGAATGATGTGGGCTGGACAACCTAAGCCAACCACCTTACATTTTTGGATGACCACTAGGACCTCAGCTGCAATTTCCTCTGCTGTTTTCCTCCTCTCCTTTCAATTCAACAAAATCAAGCAGTTTTGTTTCCACAGATGTTCTGCCATCATATATCGGACTACGATAACAATTAGGTAATTTAGCAGACACTTTATTCCAAATCGACAGGTAGGGCTTAGGCATCTTGCTCATGGATGATGCTTACAGGTAGGCCAACTCTGGAGCTTGAACCCATGACCTTCTGGCTGGGAGTCCAACACCTAGACCACAACACTATCCTACCCCCAGTGGGGTAGTCACCTCCACCTGACTATTATTGGCAGGAGCTTTAAATTTCTATGATGTCAATGGACGGGGACACCAATTCAACCTGGTCTAGTCTGGTCTACCTGTGTTACCAAAGTAGTTGCCCATGGTGCTAACACGTTACTCACTATGGCGTCACATTTTGTCCTAGAACGTGTTCTGTGTCAGTTGTCCTGTGCAGTCCATAGATCTGTAACTATGATTGTGTTGCATAGTGTGGTATGCAACGACACACTCCTGCACAGCTAAATCATATTCTTCTTGGGAAGGCTCTACCTTCTTGAAGAATGTGGTGACCGAGGGCACACCAACACAGGCAATTAGAGGAGCTTTATACTTTTTGGTCTGTTGATGTTCTACCACTGCCGTTCTTCCCCCACTGCCAATTGAAAAAGAGGAATTAAAAAGGGTGCAGTGAACCATTCTATCGTCTTGACCTGGGCGTATATTCTCTCATGTTGTAATTAAAATGGCTTCTATATTCTTCTATACTCTACTGGCTTCACTCTTTTTGCTCCTTTAATTTTTAATTTTACTCTGTTCTCCTTCCTCTCCAATCTTTATCTCAAAAACATAGTTTGGAATAATAAATTGGTCTGGTCTGTAATTAGATATTTACCTTTCATCTATTGTCTATCTCCTTCACTCTTATCTTCTTCCTCCTCTTCTTCCTTTCCATGCTACCTGGCTTGAAAAGACGTTTGTGGTGATGTTGTGGATTCACTTGACACTTTCTAGCTTCTGGCCAAGCAGTTTTCTCTCAAACTAGCGTGAGCAATTTACGTAAAAGAAGAAGAAATGAAGCTGCTACAACACGTTTGAAATGTCAAACAGTAGGCTCTGCTGCATGGTCTTTATTGCCACATAAAATTGTATTTCACTTGGCGGTCTGTTTTTAATTCACTGTTAAAAACTGAAAATTTCGAGGGACAGCTCCAGTCAGGGACATGCAACCGAAAATGTGGATTGTACACGGAAAACGGGGACATCTGGTCACCCTAATCTAGTCTCTCATGTTTAGTTACAACTCTGGACTAATGCAAGACGGAAAGCAATGGATTGACATTGACTATTGATTAAATATTGAATTTAAAAATGTTGATTAGCCTTTGGCATTGTAACATCCGGGAACGGATGGCGTTCCTTCCTCCTATTCGATCTTGCTGTTGTGGGCCGGCCTACAGGATATCCTCAACGCACCCCAGCTCCACACCGGACACTGAACATCTGATCATCACCGTGTGTGTGCCTATGTGCCTATGGGAGGCTATTTAATTTGGGGATCATCTTTTGTTCATTGTCAGTTATTGTTTCATTGTGCTTCTCTTTGAGCGTTTGCTGTCAGGGAGCCTGTGAGCCCCAGAGTTGGCCTACCTGTAAGCATCCTTGAGCAAGATGCCTAACCCTTATCTACTCCATGTAATAGCAGCATGTAATTGTAAGTGACTTTGGATAAAAGCGTCTGCTAAATGACCTCATTGTAATTGTGAATCTGTGGATATTATTAAACACCGAGCGTAGTCTCTGGCTTTTGATACTTTTTGTGTTTTCACGTCTTCGTGTCGTCTGCACCTGCACTCACCACACAAACCCATTACAGGCATACTAGGCAATATGGATGCACATCACTCGTAAATAATAACCATCAAGTACTCAGCCAGTGTCGTGGGGCAACAGTGGCACAGGGGGTAAAGCAGGTTGTCTGGCAATCAAAAAGTAGCTGGTTCAATACCCGCTGACTTCTGTCGAAGTGTCTAAGTGTCGAGGTGTCCCTGAGCAAGACACCTAACCCTAACTGCTCCCGATGTGTTGACACCTTGCATGGCAGACACCACCATCAGTGTGTGTGGATGTGAGGCAATGTACAGCGCTTTGGGTGGCCTGTACAAATAAGCACTATATAAATGCAGTCCATTTACCATCCAGTGTCACGATCGGCATGCACTGGTCCCCACACACTCGTCGTACCTTCCCTCCTGACGGTGCACCTGCGGGGTATAACTCCCCACAGGTGCTTTCTATTATGTTGATTTTCAGTTTGGGACTATTTAAGTTTCACTAGCACTAGGCTCTGTCGGTCATTGTTTCTGGTTCTGTTGATTAACTGGAGTAACGTTGTGTGAGGCTTACCTTTGTTTTGCCAAAAGGCAATCTTTTGTTATTTTTTGTCATTAAATAACGAGCACAGCTCGTTGGACTCCACATCGCTTCCCTGGTGTCTTATTCCGGCTCGCGCCTGCACTCGCCAACCCGTTACAGCCAGGCCATAGTATAAATCGTATTTTATGTTTGAATGTATAAAAGAATATCTGGGGGAGCCAGTTTGAATGGCCTGATGCTGCTGATTGATAATAGTATTGTTGAGGTGCTATGCTTAAGTTTTTCAGTAAAGGAGATCCTGGATCATCAGCCAGTACTATGCTTATGTTTATGTTTGTGGCTTATGGCTTATGGCGTATGTTTACATTGTATAGACAAAGCTAATCACACAGCTGTATAAGGTTTTTGTTTTTTTAACTTTTTTAATACATATTGCTGCAGCATAGCCTATAGGCTTATGTTTAGTGAGGCCTAATTAGTGCTAACTAATTAGTTCTAATTAGTGCTAACTAATTAGTTCTAATTAGTGCTAACTAATTAGTTCTAATTAGTGCTAACTAATTAGCTCAGTGTTATATTTTATTATTTTTGACAGTTAATATTTTCTACAATTTCTTATGTATGTTAATGTTAATATTCACTTATTTTAGGATTCTATAGAAAATATTATTATTCCCCTTATATATTCCCCTTAGCAGAATTTTGCTTAGGGCCACAGAGAGGTCAGGAACGGCTCTGGCTGTACAACTTGTAAAACAGCTTACGGCTGAACTGCCACTACATCTCTTAACTGTTATCTTTAATACAAAAACACTCCACATTTCACGAAGGTAGCTCTTTGCAATTAGCTGCTTTAGTAACATAACATAAGAGCATAAAATTATGCAATATTAACAACCATAAACAACATTAGAATATATGGACTGTAAAAAAAATCCTCCTTCCTCTCCTTTCTACTCTGTTAGAGCAGCTCTTAGAATATTAAGCACTTTAATGGAATTTGGGCTTCTAGCAATCAATGACTGAATGATAATTCACTCCTCCTAATTTTCGAGTAATGTACTGAAAAATGCATAAGTTAAGTAACCTGATGACATGATGCTGTCCTTAGTAGAATGTTTGCTTGCAATAACTGGTGGTTAATCGGATCAACTGTTGACAAAAATGTACTGATTATAAGTCGCTTTGGATAAAAGTTTTTTTTTTTAATTAAAATATCATCTTAAAATCTTGACCCACATTTTGAGAACCACAGACCTGTTAAAGCAAGATTATAGCACTCTTCTGTTCTGTGAGAAAAGCACCTTTCTTTGCATGGTCGATAACAGCTTACTTTGTGTAAGAAGTACATCCACACAACACCAAAAGGGTTAAAATACAGTAAGCAATTAGACACACAGCCGGAGGGGGCAGAGAGCTGGAGATAAGCAAGAGAGAGAGGGAGAGAGTGAGTAAGAGAGAGAGAGAGCGTGAAAGCGTCAGTGTGATTTGAAACTGCTTTTCAGGCTGTGATGGCTAATGTACCCATAAGCATCCCATTGTCAATGTCACAATGGTAAGGAGTTCCTTTGTGTGTTGCATTGAAAAAAACACTGGGATCTCTATATTTGTGTTTTGTTTTTTATTTTCCTGAAAAGAAGTAATTATGTAAATAATTAATCCTAGAGAACCAAGTTCATAATTTATTGGTTGTGTGAAAGACTGGCCAATTTTGAATGCCATGGGTGGTTAGGGTTAGTCATTTGGATTTGTTTTATTGGCTGGTGGCCGGTTAGCAGTGGGGAGTGGAGCATTTCAATTAGAGTAGATTTTATCAGGCTCAATGCCAGAGTGGTTCTCTTTGGGACAACATTGTGCACACACACACGTACACGTCCGGTATGCTCAATGACATCGCAGTTCATGAGTCCCCCAGGGTTTCAAGGTCAGTCAGCAGACACCTATGCCTCTCCAATCCTATGAAGACTGTCCCACAAGCTTGTCTAAATCTGTGGGTGTCTGCTGTAACATTTTCAGACAAGCTTGCTTGGCCCTGAATCACAAATAATAGTTCCACTCACCTCTGTGACACCGACATCCCGATCTATATGAGCGTGGGAAGTGCATTCTAGCAATCGCACATCTATAACATACCCAGCCATAATCTCTAAACAAGGCTTAACTTTCATAGCCTTTTATATATAGCTATGCTGAGCTGTCACAACATCTTCACATGAAACGTTGCAGGCTTCATGTGATTCTCTAAGGCCCTGTCGATCTAGCTTTGACATATTGGGGGATTCTCTACCCTGAGCTCAACACGAGATTCCCCGAGAGCCTATAATTCTGTCTAGAGTTTTAGTTCTAGTTTTGCTTTTTCAGGAGATCTAATGCTTAAACGTGTGAGCTTTTTTTAGGTGATTGATTTGACCTCTAGATATGATACAGTAAGTGACCTATTTTTAATAAGCGACATGGTGGACGAAATTCATTAAATTGTCAATACTTTACATGACTATGCATCAATGCTGTGAAAAAGGTGTAGTGATATGTCTAGCAAAGTGTCTACTACCATTCTGCTACATTATCACTAGACAATTTATGCTAAGGTTTCAAATTAATTTGGAACATTTTCAAGCTTAATTTGCATTTAAAAAGAAACAGTAAAAAAACAGCTTAAGTACTATCTAAATAAGATTCCATCTATTCTTCTTATTGCAGCTTTTCTGTCTAGCAGTAATCGGATCAGACGGCTTTTATCAGCCTCAACCCATGTGCCTGATTCTCCCACTATAATATCATTCAGCAGAAATGTTGTGCTATTCGCTCTTTCCATCTGGAATATTAAACCACCGCACTCCCTGGCATTCTGCTACTCCCTTACTTCATTTCAGGCAGTAGCTTAGGTTGGTGCCGCTGGTTTTCTCACCCCATGCAGCCCTCACCCGGAACGTCATCTATCTCCGGACGTGACGCCTCTGCGTATTTGAGGAAAAACTGGGTTTCCCCCCCCCGAAACGCACTAATCTGAGATGGCCCCTAGTGTTGCCTCCTTATGTCTTCAAAAGCAAGCATCTCGATGCACGGCTTTTATCTGAAACCACTGTTAGCTTTTTTTGAACCCTCAAAGAGCCTATCTCTCTCTCTCTTTCTGCCGTATATTATGTCTTGTATTTCTTTCTAACAAAGACCCATAGATTCTTAGACAGTAGCAGCAGGTTTCGCTTATTATGAACCACTCGGGTCTCCGGGAGAGAGACGGCATCACTGGAGCCGCGCTGAACCCATTACAAAATAAACCAGAAAACAATTTACCACTTTAAGCATAATTGTTGTCTTTTCCCCTCTTTCCACCCTTCCCCCCACCCCTCTGTTTTTCTCTGCACTTAACTTATCTTTTTCTCTTTTGTTTTGTTTATCTTCTAGAAGCTCCCGGGCAGGACTTTGTCACGCTGGACTACCGCCTGCGTTTCTACCCCAGCATCACCTACGCCGTCATCGGCAGCGCCGTTATTTTCGTCCTGGTGGTGGCACTGTTGGCCCTGGTGCTCCACCACCAGCGGAAGAGGAGCGTTCTGCTGCCCCGAGGCGTGAGAGGAGGGTCTCACCATCACCATCATCACCACCAGCCCCTTCTCCTGTCCCGTTTGGTGATCCTGGACCGGGGTCAGGTCCATGGTGGGTGTCCAGGTCTAAGCCCCGCTTCGCCCACCGGGACGGCCCAGTACCGCTCCAACCCCCCAGGGCTGCAGCTGCTGTCCGGGACCTTGTATACTCCTGGGCTCTCCATGGACTCTCCTCCATCATATTCCCAAGCTGTTCTGGATGTCAGGTAGGCTGGGAAGGAATTTTCAGGATTTACTAAAAGATAAAATCATGAGTCTTTCATCCATTTAAATTGAGTGATGCAATAATGATTCAGCCTACTGCCCATTCATGAAAGCCTTTTCATTTGCACTTGAAAAAAAAAAATAACGTCAGTAGTGACATTTTTTTCAATCCGCAGAGGGGATATGCAGAACTAAAATGTAAGTACATTTTGCCCACACACTGAAGTGATACCTACAGTAAATAAGTACTTAGTGTAGGTGTCGCCAAAATGACTGAAACTACAAAGTACTAGGTTGTTGCTTTAAAGCTGTCCTCCATATGTACTTCCTCCTTTAAGTCCAAATGGAAAATGGGGGTTGTGGTTATAGTCAAACAGCATTACAGTAGCAACAACAGCCTAGCAACACCAAGGCAGCGCTAAATGACAGAAAAATGCGTTATAGGTTATAGGAAAGTGAGGCAATGACACTATATGACAAAAGTGTCACTGTTTTACCAACGCAGACAACATGCAACAGCAGGGCTTCACTACCGCCGTTGCATTGGTAAATACAGTCCCATAGGAGTTGCAGACAAACATGCTATATTTTCAGGTCCTGGCATCAGGCAGGATTAAAGATGACTCTGATGCCTGAGATTAATTTATGTGACCCCCAGTGGCTAGAAGTGTAGTATTTCTGTACAATTTGATCATTTAGCAGAAGCTTTTATCCAAAGCAACTTACAATTACATGATACTATTACATGGAGCAGATAGGGGTTAGGCATCTTGCTCAAGGATGCTTACAGGTAGGCCACCTCCGGGAATCGAACCCACAACTTTCTGGCTGGGAGTCCAACACCTAGACCACTAGACTATGCTGCCCCCTGTGTAGTGTAGTGCCGTGCCGTGCCGTGCCATGTTTAGGACTATTTTTTATTTATTTTTTATTTTATTGTTCAGGCTATATCCATGGGTCTATGCTGCCCCCTGTCAGCAAATCAAACATTGTGTCTATTATGTAATTAATTCCTAATACACTCAGGAAAAATACATGCAAAGATGGGCTAGATAGCAAGATGGGATTTATGCCATGGTTAGATTGCATAGTCATTCGATAATCGGGATCCCTCCAGGTTTCGGTTCCACAACTGTTTGCAAAAGTGTGAGGAGTTTATTGAGGAGGAGTAGAAAACTGTGTGGACCCATTTATCTGTGTAGGGGGAGGAGTAGAGAAGAGTGGATGCCACATCAGCACTCAGATGTGGGAGGGACATACACTGTCCTAGTTTCAAGCCAAAACACAAAATGTTTTTGTTAATGCTGGTTTTAACAGGGAAACCCTGATTGTTTCTTAAAATATGACTATTCAATACTAGTCCTAGTGTAAATCCTTTTTTGTGTGTGTGTTTACTCATGTAATACTAACGCTTTAAATTATTCCCCTCTAGCCGGCCTCCCTGGTTCGATCTTCCACCCCCTCCGTACCTCCAGGAGGGGGAACTGCCCTCAGAAGGAGAGCTGCCGCAGTATGAAGCAGACCCCCCCAATCCTCCCACATTGCACACATCAGCTCCCTACACACCCAGAACTGTGGCACTGGGCCCCAGCTGTAGTCTGAGCTCCAGGGAGGAGTCGGACCAGCTGTAGTTGTTCTCTTGTGGGTTGTTTCTAGATAAAGACTATTGGACTGAAGGACCATGTGAGGTGGTTCAGACCTACTGCGGGGGATCAACATAGACTGAGAGACTGTATAATCCCCATGTCTCACTACCTACACTATTGGCTGACCAAGGCACTTGACTGATGCAAACATATTCTGGAAAACGCTTCCTGTGTGCTGGTGCCCTCTGCTGGTCTGATAGGTGAACAACACCTAACAGACTTTGAATCTTCATGAATTTTAAAGTTGGCACTTGTCAGTACTGTCCTTTTCAATAATTTCATATACTTTTGTCCAAAACATCTTCTGTCATAAAGCCTACAAATTACATTTTGGGTCAATAATATAGATAACTCATATGTTTCAGTGTTCTTTAATTCTAATTTGTTCTAATATTCTAATGTTTAGTTTACGTCCATAGCTGACCTATTTGGTGCCTTTTACAAAGTATTAAAAAGGATAATTAAGGAACTGATGTCTCCTATCAAACATATGAGATGTCTTGTTGACTTAAACACAGTTTAGAAATCTTAAAGCACAGGATTAAGGGGGCTAGGAGGGCCTAAATGCTAATCTGAGAGCACAAGTTTATAATGGAGTGGAGATGTAATTTTACAAAAGTGGTGTTGCTTCACACTACATGATATTCCACGTTTTCTTTAAAAGCTTCAAGTAAGTTGGAAGACTTTGTGTTTTAATCTGTGTTCTGTTGCATTGCCTAAATTAGTGCGGTAGTGATGTAACATATTCCTTTATCACCAATCTAAAGGGAGGAATGCAATTTTTGTGTTACTCGCCCAACATTTAAAGCGTAAATTCAAACATCTACTGGTTGACAAAGGTGTCTCATACACACATCTGGCACTAATTTGATCAATTTAAATGAATACTACTTATTTAATCATTGCATATTGATCTATGATCCAGAATACCTTTAGTGTACATGTGAACAACAAATTCACTGTGTATAGATTCTAATTAATCATCATATTAAGTATTTATACTAGATCATATTTGTGTTACATAGCTGATGTAACTGAAAGCAGCATTCACAATTCCCTTTTACAAGTTGTAAAAACTTGCTAAAATGCCAAGTTGTTGAAAATGAAAAAAAAGTTCTGTTTGTTTTAATCTTTCACCAAAAACAAATGAAACAAAAGAAAAATATTTTTTGTTTGCACATCCTTTCATTTGCTGTAAATGAAAGGATATTTGGGTATGTAGCAGACACTTTTATCCAAAGCTACTGAGAGTCCCATTACAAGTATTAAGGAACAGGAAGAGGCTTTAGACATCTGGGCACTCTAATGTATATCAAATGGAAATTATACTTTAATTATAGTGTTATATTAAAGATATGCATATTAGGTTAGAACGCCATTGGCAAAAGCACTGGCATTAGAACTAGAGTTGGTCCTCTGATAAATTTGTAAAGCTTTTGTGTTTGTTTTTGATGAATGATGAAACAACCAGTTCTTGGTAATGGACTTTTGGAACCCACTATACATTACAGTTACTGTGATATGTGGAAAAAAGGTTATATGAATGTGAGCCCCAACATTGACATCCTAACAATAGCTCAATTTTGAAAAAGTCTATTCTAGGTGAATTTCAGAAAGCATTCCTGTAAGAAACCGCCAAAGAAAAACGTGAAAAAGCCGATTCCCATTGTATTTTTTTGCTCTAAAGAACAATTATGCATGGTGAGGAAAACAGGATCCCTTGCAACATAATTGCTTGTGTAAATATTTTGACATTATAGCAATAACTGCTCAGGAAGCGATGCTCGTCACGTTACCATATGTATTAGCATGGTAGCTATTATACCCAGATGTAACAGAATAGTATTATCCAATGACTGATGGAAACCCATTTCTGAAGGATCTGTGTATATTTAATTGTAGTGATTTGTATCTTCAAAATCAATTCAAGGGGTTCATTTTACATTGTTCATAGGGGAAAGTACAGAATTTTAATTTAAAAATTCAGTAGTATAAAATAATACATGTTTTGAATTAGACTGAGAAAATAATGTTTTATGTGCTTGCCAAAGAAAATCCTTACTTCATTAATGGTCCTCGAACCAAGCATATAATCTTACCCTTTAAAGCAATTACAATTGCAAAAAAATATGCTAATTTCTCTTTTACTGAATAAGATTCTCAGGACAAAATGTATAGTCTTTTTCTTTAAAAAAAGTTTTTTTCTAATAATGCCAGCTATTTTATTCTGGGTTTTACCTGTTTGTGACCTATTGATCTATTTTTTTCTGATTTATTCTGTAAAATGAAAGTAATATAAAATTTGGATTCTGAACTGGATGCTTGGCTTCTTGACGTAATTAAGAGCTATAGGGCTCACGTTTCCTGACGGCGCAAAGCCAGCGGTAGCCTAACGCAAGGTGGTTTTTCTCTGGCCTGGGCGTCTTCGCCTGGTCAGAAAACGTCTTAGCGCAGACGTTGTGTGGTAGTTTCCGGGCTATAGGCGAAGGTGCACTAAGCACATACATACCTATCCAAAATCACACAGGCCACTTTTGTGTAGCCCTATATTAATGGATGGGGGCACGAAATGTTGGCCTATTTCGTGATTAATTTAACCAATGACTAGGGGAGACAGGGGATAGTTGTAACATGGGTCAGTTGTAACACGTTCAAGTTCTCCAATCAGGAACAAGTTTGGAATCACCTAATTCACTCTGC
>JAOEHI010010719.1:4195-31704 GCA_025447815.1 Percopsis transmontana
GGCATTTCAGAGATCCTAACGCCAGCCTTAAACCCAGTCTGTTAAGGGTCTGTCTTGGGGATCACTGACTTGTTTTGATGTCAGTGGTTGCTGATGCTACTCCAGCCCTTACAGACTGAAATCAGCCATCTGTTTCAATAGTGCAGTGAATAGTTTTCGACAAACAAAGTGTTTTTTTACAGTGGAAAAAACGGTGGTTTACCAGAGCGGTTATTTTTCCCAGTCTAAATACAGTGTGTACTGTTGTCTTTGCCCGAAACCCATTAATATCAATGTTGTCATACGTGACTTTTATGAAATGTGGTGAAAATTGTTAAATGAAAAGGAAAACATTAGCTAACCAAGACTTAGAGGACAGATAGCTTCTACATTGACACATAGGGCCCTATTTTAACTATCTAAGGGCACGGTCTAAGGTGCATAGCGCAAGGGTTTAGGGTGTGTCCAAATCCACTTTTGCTAAATGGTCGCAGGCCCCAGGCGCATGGCCCCAGGCGCATGGTTCAAAAATGTTGTACTTAGTCTCTAAATTATTATATTATTGGTGTGTTTTGAGCGCAACATACAATAAACCAATCAGACTGTCATCTTCCATTCCCATTAAACGGCAGGTGCGCTTGCACCTTGGCGGATTGCTATTATAATGGCGCATTTGTCAAACATAAGAGGATAGAATGATTTAATGAAAATATTTTACTTACTATGTGGATTCATGGTTCCCTGGACAGGTCATATAGGGCACATAGGCAGCTATGGACTGGATTTGCCTCATGAACTCATCTCCGATCCTGGCATTGTCCTGAAACAATGTCATTTATCCACTGGGCATCAAAATATAACATACTTACTGTAAAACCTACTGCCATTACATAGACCATAAAGCTAATGCTGACGGGAATGAATGTGTATTTTTTCTCCAGTGTTGTTCAGCCAAATTTGTTGAAGGAACCCTGTAAGTCACTTTTCCATAAAGCTTTAAGAATGTTCTGTATGCATACCAAATAAACCTCTATGAAACGCAAACAGTGGCAACAGAGCTTTTAAAACACACTGTGGTCTATGGCTACCCTTTTGACTGTGGTTGCCACAACCATTAACAACCAACAAAATTCCTTTATTCTGTTTTTCTATTTTAATAATATCGGTAAAGCCATAAGATGGGATCAGACATTCCAACTGGAGAAAAACATGAATTGTGGTGATTTATTTTCATGGTTGTCTGGTCATTGCACTTGGCATTTTTCTCGTTATATGAAAAAACCTAAATGCAATTTAATTTTAAAGGAAATGACACTGGCTGATGTACATAAGACGAGGATAGGCTTCCTAAAATTCTGAAAGACACCAGCTGCATAAATATGTTATTGGAACTGGTTATTTATAGCCCTGGTTTTATTAATGAAATACTTGGCTGACATGGCCCTAATTCCAGTCTTTCAGCACAAGCGTATGGCATTTCACAGTAATGCTAATCATAAGATGTGTGTCTTAACCACAGCCGAGGACCTTTGAATGCGCTAATGCTAAATAACGTTGAGCCTGAGGAAGGGCACTGTGGAATGTTAGAGTGGCTTAATCTCATCTATCATTTTGTAATTAAATAATATCTTAATAGCTTTAGGTATAAGCCCTTGATGAAAGCTTTGAATGGCTTCCCCATTCAACAGTTTTTCTTATCTGGGCAACCATCGAAATAAAGTTGGTTCATTTGTGAGAAAAAAAGAGAGAGAAATACCTCATGCATATCGTAGGCAAAGTCCCCTAGAAAACATAAAATAATACAGAGTGGAATTTCATTATAGAAACATGTATTAGCTTAACTGAAAATTCAATGTAATTGTATGTAATGCTTTATACAGTACATTTGTTACAGTTTGTGGCCACTCACCTATGTGTAGGATGACATCGTACATGCCAATCTGGGTCTCCTTCTGCAATCGAGCCAGAGACTGAGGGTTCTCGTTGCCCAGGTCTCCATAGAGACCGAACCTGGGGCTGAAACTAGTGCTGTCATTCAGTGCAGTGAAGGAGAACACGTCACTCCAACCGGCATCGCTGCCACAGTGATACACTAAAATTCACGTGGGAATAAAGACAAACTACGAATTTGTAATGGTGACCCACAATGACAATAAGGACCATCAAATCACACCCACCATAGGTAGAGGCGGGCTTGAGGCCTGTGAGCGTGACTCTGTGGATGGTCATTTTCCTCTTCTCCGGTCCTGAGTCCACAAACAGAGTAGCGTTGCCCTTTGCAGTCATCTTAAAGAGCTCCCCTCCAATGTGGCCATACTCAACCACACTCTCTGTCTTATTGAAGGTGGTCCAGGTCACCTCCATGCAACCTGGGACTCCTGGGAATTAAAGGCCGTTTGTATGAGGGTGTGATGGAAAATTATTAGACCGAACTGTTGGACTCGCTTACTGCTGGATTTATGAAAGCGGAGAGTCACACGAAAAAGCTGATGTCACTCAGCAGTAGTGGCTTTGATCTCCCATTTGCATAACATTGGAAAAGTTGCGCACACAGTTGGCCAGGTCGTCTATCTACAGACGGGTCATTAAATAACTACCAAATGCTTCTACTTTATACGGAAGGTTGTGTCTGGCCTTGAGTTACTCTAAAGATCGTTTAACCCCCTATGAGCCATGGAATATTCTTAGACAGAATCCTGTTCCAAAGTCTAGGCCTAACACTAAAAGTGACGGGCATTTTGCCAGTCTGGAAAACGATCAATGACACAAAGACAGCATGTTCTATTTCAGAAATTATCTAGAACAAAATAAATCTATAAAATACCTTTACAAATATATTTGTAAGAGGAAAAACTGTTTCCTTGGGTTAAAAAAGTAATGTGAAACCATAAGAAAAGCCTACCTGGATATGACAGGTGCACCTGCTCCGGCTGGGTCCAAATGGGAGGAACACCGTAAACCCATTGGGGCGCAAAGATAACCACGACACATAAAGCATTAAGAGGCCCCATCTTAAAACTGGATCACGGAGAACAGTCTGGGAACATGATGTCGCTGTACAGTGCACAACCACAAAGTATAACGGTCAATCATGTGACTGCTTCTGCTTTTATTAGCATCCTTATGAAATATCACACGACAATGGCTTCATAAAACAAAAGATCAAATTACAATTTAAATGATACCCAGCCTTCTAACAAGCTGTCTGATTCGCGGGCCAGGTTACATGGATCAGTGACACACACCTTGTTAGTGTTGTCACAAGGGAGCCTCAGTCAACCATAGTGATGAAACAGCAGAGGTTAAAAAGCAAAGTCAGCAGAAGCAGCACAGCAAGAAATGGCCTGTCAGCTGATGTTGTTTTTCATTGTGCATGCAGGATACCATCAGATCAAGTAAAATGGTTCACACACCAAAAACTTTGATTAATGGTGAAATTATAAAAAACTATATACCTTGATACAAAACGAGGCTACATCGATCTAGTGCGTAGGCCATTGCCTTGTTTGGGTTTGAATTTTGCACTGCAAGATAAAATAGTCGCTAGAGGGAGCACACTACACAAACGTTATAAATGTGGTGCTTAGTTGAAATGAGCTGTTTGACCAAGCGCTGCTGGTCCCAAATTATTAAAATATCAGACGTTCCTTGGGTATCGTAAGCTTTAATATCTGAATTGGATAGGAAATTGAGGTAAGCTATACATACGATCGATTATTTTCATTGAGAATTTCGCAGTAGTTCATACAGTATGAACTAGGCTACTGCCTACTGCTATAAGAAACCATCCAGCGTAATATATTGTATCATAGCATTTTTGCATTAACAGATGATTGTGGATTTGTCATTAGCTATCAGTATGCTATTCGTTTATTTATTTAGCAATTTGTAACCATTGCTGACAAAATCATAAAGGATAATGTGAAGTGTGTTCAACACCAACTGCTATATTGTTGTTAAACAATATGAGGTAATAAAATTAACACTCACTTTTGTGTAGCTGCGATCGAAAGTCGTTCCTGATTGCGTCAACTACAACAAAGTGCAAATGAATTCTGGGTAATGGTGTTTTATTTGTTTAGTTGACAGGATAATGTGCTCCATAGGTGGAAAACGGTTATCTGCTGCAGAAACTGGCTGCAGACATTTCAATAATCCATTGCATGGGCTGCTATATACTGTATTACAATTATTACTTAATTTCTAGGTTCCAAATGGACTCCAGTGAAGAAGATTATCCAAATCAGGTGGATGCAATCCAGAATGTGATCCACTACAAAGTGAGTTATTCTCATGAGATAAACACAAAAGAGGTGAGTTGATTAAAGCATGCAAACAAAATAACATAAGTACACTATATTTCTGGTCCTACATTGTTACAAATAAATGCTGTTTTTCACCATGGTTGCTGTAAAACTTGATCTCCCTTCTTCTCTAGGTGGATTACGATAACAAGGGAGAACTCAATAAACAAAGGTATTTCAGGTTTTTGGGTTGCATTAGGAGAAATACTATTTTCAACAAATGCATGGTCATGATGAGTCTCTATCTCTGGTGCTATCAAGATGTCCGATGGGAAGGTCCGGCAACAATCCCAGCAGGGTTAAACGGGTCGTATCATGTAAAAGGAAGACCCATCATTTGACGGTGGTCCGAAAGAGGCAGTCTGTTCCTGGGAGGCCTAATGACACGACCAACAAGGAGAATGAGATTACCTGCGTGCAGGACATGCAGCAGAAGATATTCTATGTGGACCCTTGGGAGTTACCTGCAAATGCCATTAATAACCACAAGACTGCTGGAATCGGCTCTAAACACGCACTCTCTGAGGTCAGAAACATGATCTCAGTACAGATGGTATCTGTAATGTCTGGATTTATTGTGGCATGAATAAATGACATGCATCCCAACTTAATAATGTTTTTCAGCTTTCAAGAGATCATAGCACAATGAACAACATTCTCTTTGGACGAAATTTGAAACTGAAAGTTGCCCTGACATTGTGGAAAAGGAATGTCGGAGAACTGTTGACATACTTCCTAAGGTGCTGCGTAAAGTAGACAATGGTTGTTGACATCAGCCTGAATTCTCAGATTTCAGAAGGTTTATGACACCACTTTCCCTTCACAGAATACAAGACACCGGTGTGTTTGTTGACTTCCTTCCCATGATAACCAAAAGGTACTTGTGAATGGATAGATGAATTAATTAATTGAAAGACTGACAGAATTGTACTGGGTTCTTATTTTTAATACAGCATGAATGGCAACTGTCAAAATGTTATGTGTTTCTATACAGCATTAATGAGGACTCTCTCAGCTTTACCATTGGATGCTGTGTTGACCTCTTCCCACTAGTCAAGAAAGTGCTCACAAATCCATATGAAGAGTAAGTAGTTTCTTTAATTTCTCATCTTGTAAATAGTATGCAGCCAAACAAGCAATATGCAAAAGATGTATTATGCGAAAACTATTTATTTATTTTGCTTACAGGTATCTCATTGCTGGCTTAACATGGATTCATTCTGTTTTGAAGAATTGGTGGAAGGAACTTAAAGCAAGTGGTTATAATGGAGCAACACACCATTCTTTGGACAAGTAAGCAGCACCAGCATATTTTCTTTGGGAGCTGATAAATTGGTTGATTGACAGACATATTTTTCTACTCTGTTATAGAAATTTCCAAATCTTCAATCAGCAATTATTGGACTTATGGTGCCAGGAACCTTTTTTCAAGTTAGTTCCAGGACCTGCAGCTGACATGGCAAAGGTGAATATATAATAATATACAATATAACATTGTCGTTTTTGAATTCTGTTGGATAAATTAATCTTTCTTCATAACTCTTCTCAGATGATTGATTCATTCCTGTCTCAACTCACCTGAGGAACCAAATAATCAGCCTCAAAGAAAGAAACTCTTCACAGAAGAAGCTACATATGATCATTTAAAATGTTTGACTCTGAATTGGAGACATTGATTTTTCATAGCAAAACTGACCTTTTAACATGTCTATGTCCTGAGTTGATGTGCTACCAAATGTATTTATTAATGTCAGTAAGTTTATATCAGAATTTCCAAATTTACAATCACCTCACTAACTTACAGTATAACACATTTTTATAAAGATGTGCAACTTGAAAATCAAGATTTAAAATGTGCAATTTGAATTCAGATTGTGGGTATCTTCAACCACTAAACCCCTTCACTGGTGTTTGCTTTATTTAGTTTGCTTTATTAGTTATCATTAACTACATAATGTGACATTAGAAATGTCCATATATCTCCAAGATATTTGCAAAATAAAAATGTATCCCATGCATTGCTTTTACAGTTGCTACATGTACGTGTTGTGCCTGTTTAATAAACAACCAAAGTCATGATATTACCTCCTGAAAATTGGCTTTAATCCCCTCTACTATGGAAGGAGACATCAACAATGTATGTAAATATAAAAGTAATGAGCTCATCTGTGTGGTTCAGTGTCAAAACCATAGTGCATTCTCTATATTGTGGGGACTCAGTCTCAGCTGGACTTCAGACTCAATCAATCTGATCAATTTTGTGCCTTTAGTAAAAGAGAGATGCAGCTTTACAATCTCGTCTGACACACATTTGGTGTCTCCCATTGTGATGTGAACATGAGACTAAAGTCCAGCTGTTACTGAGATGCAGAGTCCAGTGTGGAAGAGACAGCAACTCAACGGACTCTGTATCTGAACTTGGCAGTCAGTTCCCTGGCTTTACCCTTGTTTGTATCTGTTTGGTACAGTACAGTAGAATCTTTAGTGAGTGGAAGACTATTCAGGCACGCGCCTTTACAGTACCTTATTTCTGTTGTCTCCACTGAAGGTGAGTGTCTTCATTTTGTATTTCATGAAGCATTCAACAGTTAATTCATTTCAGTATAAGACTACAGTAGCATATGACCAGCTAAACAAACTGCAAGGCTTTGTAGTTCCAAAAAATGCTGTTGCTGCTCCGTTTTGCTGTTTCATTTAGTTATTCAATCTATGCAGACCGTATTGCTGACTGATAAATCCTTTGCCATTAACGCAGGCAAATGATGAGGCATCTGAGATGTTGGCTTACGGTCCTGTCACTGCTACTTAATGCCACTGCAGTGCGCGCAGAGCCCCTCCGAGCTGAGAACCTGCACCTCCTACCTTCACAGGAGCACAGGTTGGTCCTCAACCATGGAATGAGAGGTATCTGTGAACATTCCAAAAGAGTATCTCAAGTGTCAATCTGGAAGATTGATAATATCTAACTTCTTTAATTCCTACATTTGACTTATATTTTGTGATTCATTGAAAATGTGCATATGTTAAGGTGAATTGCCCAAACCTCAGATTTTGATATTGCTTGTCTTGAGAAATAGAACTGTGTTATGGGTCTGTTGGGGTTCTCTTGGGGGGAGGTGCGGGGTGTGGTAGGTCAAATTCCATGCTGCAGGTCTGAATACCTGACTCATTTATGATAAGAGCAGTGATCTCATCTCATGGGCTCATTTGTATTTCACAGTGACATTTTGTTACGCAAACAGTTGTAAACTCATTAATGATTTACCGTGCTTATCCAAGAGAGAAGATGTTTAAAAAAAGATTATAATTCAATGCTGACTAAAAAGTAAAGAGTAAAGAGTAAAGAGTAAAGTAAAGAGTAAAGAGTAAAAGTAAAGAGATTAATCATTTGTTTGTATTGCCATGATGTTGATATTGTTGAAAATAAACAGTATATTACGTAATAGTTGTATAATATTGAGGCCTACCCAACAGTGCTTCCCAGGGACTGCTATGAAATGCTGATGACCTCTGCAGGCCAGGCAAAGGACGGTGTGTACCTGATCCAACCAGGTGATTTCGCCATCGTAGCCATGTGTGCCATGCAGGAGGGCGGCTGGACAGTGGTGCAACACATTACCGTCAACAGTAGCGTGAATTTTGACCGTACCTGGGCTGAGTACAAGGAGGGCTTCGGGGCACTGACTGGGGATCATTGGCTGGGGAATGAATATCTCCACCAGCTCACACGGGGCCCTGGGCACTACAAGCTGGGCATAAAACTGGTAGACAAGGACGCCGTCACCAAAATGGGCGAGTACGACCCTTTCCTGGTAGAGGGCGAAGGCTCGGGCTACAGGCTGAGGCTGGGGCTCTTCCAGGGCACAGCCGTAGACGCCCTCACCCAGGACACAGAGAACTATCTGCATGACAACCAAAGGTTCACCACCAAGGACCGAGACAACGACAACTACTTCCAGAACTGTGCCAGGCTGGAGTTTCAGGGCGTGCCGGGAGGGGGCTGGTGGTATGATGCCTGCGCTGGCGCCAACCTCAACCGCAGGAACGTCATCTACTGGCAAAAGGACTGCAACAAGGAGCACCTGTGTAAATATGCGTGGATGATGGTGAGGCCCTCGGACACAGTGAAACTGATACCCATTGGGGAGTGTAAGAGAGATGAGCTATGAGGACACTATTGGCATGTGTGGAAAGGGATGTGTGATGTGGTATAAAAGACAATATCAAGTTTACTCCTCACAGCTATCATGCTTGACATTTACTTAAACACATTTTATTCAGAAGTACATGGACATAATCGCAAAATGCAGTAAAGAATACAAGTCGATTGACTTGTCACAAAAAATGTTAATATAAAAATGCAGTATTATTTAGTTTGCTAGCTCTTTTGCCATATATCACATAAACATATAACGAATAGCTTCTTTCATGACTTGCAAGTGCAGATATCTGTTTCATGACATCATACTGTAGCTTATTACACAAGTAAAACATCATTTGCAGATACATTCTCATTAACTGCTAAGTTTGTAGCATTTATGGAACAAAAAAAACTTTTTTTTATAGTTTATAGATTTATCGGAAATACAAATGAATATATAATATGGTTTTGATTTAATTATAAAACTAAACATAATATTGTTTTTCAACACTGAAAAAAAAAATTCTGAGGGTGGTAGTATTGTATTTATATGTATGTATATGAGTATTTAACATACTTTATAAGGTACACTCCTCAATTTGTGTCCCATATTGCCTTTGTGTTTAAAAGTGGCTCATACCCTTCACTACGCCCTTGTAGTGGTGTGTGGTTCGCACCCTCCTACAGCACTGAACAGACTCACACATTTCTCTACCCCTCCCCGCAGCTGTCGACAACAGTTGTTTCAAAATATAAACAGTGAGCTGGGGCAGAAATCTGGCATTCTGAGGCTGCTATAACCCAATTAAGGTGTGTACATTTGATAATTTAAAACAAATACTGTGACTGTAAACGCTCCTTTTGTTAAGCAGGTTTGTGAACCAGTAGCGATGAAATGGCCACCAAATTATATTCAAGCAACATTTTACAATTGTATTTATATCATTTACCAGCAGAATTCAGTTTGAGGGATTATTATGGCCATAAACTTTTTGGCGACATAAATTTAAAAATAAAGTTAAACATTTCAGCTTTGCTTACCATTACAGATACAATCTTTACTTAGCAAGCAGACTATGAGACCAAGACACAACGCATTAGCCCTTTCAAAAGAAAAATTAAAAATGTGCAACATAAAGATAAAACCTATGTAACTGTATCTTTGTGTGTTATTATATTATGTTGTGTGCATAACAAAAACATTATTTGATCTGATATACTGACTATTTGAAACATATTGATATACTATATCAATACTGTATTAATGTTTGTAATAGAACAGTTTATATCCCATTCCGGTGGTTTGGGCAATTACCATTATTCAGAAGGCCTACTGAATCCACAATACTGTCAATATTCTACAACCCTCCGAATGTAAATACTTTTGATAACACCAAATGTTATTCAAGTGAAATCCAACGCTAGTTTCGATAAATACATCTGTCTGACACATGTTTGCTGCCGTGACATGTGTGTTCATTTGGTGTTGGCCACTGGGTTTTGTCCATACCAGTGGAGTTTCTCTTCGACCCTTTTCTTCTTCCACTGGCAGAGCAGCAGCATACGGAAGGTCTTCTGAAAGGTCTTGTTACAGAGGGCATAGCACATTGGGTTGACAGTGCTGTTGACATAGCACAGCCAGTAGCCCAGATGCCAGAGGGAGAGTGGGATGCAGTCAGAGCAGAAGGTAGAGATCAGCACCATGATGTTATAGGGAGTCCAAGTTAGGATAAAAGCGAGCAGGATCGCGCTGAGTGTCTGGGCCGCCTTCTTCTCCTTTATCAGCACCATCCTTTTCCTTTTGGTGATCTGGCTCTTCAGAGTGGCATCCATGGGTTTAGATGTTGAGGAAGTGGACGGGACGCTCATGGACTCCGCCGAGGAAAATGTGGAGGAGGCCATCTTGGCGTCGCCATTTTTGCTCTGTTGCTGGGCGCCGGCGTCCTTGGCCACAGGTTTGAACTTGTAGGACACACACTTTTTGCTCCTCTGGGAGTCGCGATTGGGTGGCGTCTGGAAGAAACTGTCGTCCTCATAACTGCTGAGTTGTTCGCTCTCACTGCCTGCCACACTCTTGTTGGCCTCACAGGCCCGGTTCTGATAAGAAGACTGGAAGGCCCCCGGAGACACAGGCCGCTCCTCGTCTTCAGAGGAAGCATAACTGTTGAAGGTGGTGAGCTGGTCGGCCTTGGACCACTCGTCATTGGTGGTGGCTGTTGACTTGGCCGCATTGCTCCTGCTTGAAGAAGACCAGGAGGCCTGGTTCCGGTCGTGGGAGGTTGAGCTTAGTTTACAGCTGAAACAGGACCTGATTATGGTCTTCTGGGGCGGGGCCACTGTGGGGTCACTGGGATAATTAATCCCCTGGAGCTCTGCCAAATCTTTGGTCCTCTTCTCTGTCTCTTTGTAGATCCTACAGTACAGGATTGTCATGACGGACACGGGGATGTAAAAAGCGGCGATAGCGGTCCCAAAGGTTATCACTGGCTCAGAGAAAAATTGAATCTGGCATTGCCGCTCCGGCACCGTTCTTTTCCCTACAAAGTACTGCCAGCAGAGAATTGGGGGCGCCCACAGAATAAGTGAGACCAACCAAGCCAGACCTATCATAACCCCCGCCCGTTTGGGTGTCCGCTTGGCCCTGTAGGTCAGGGGCCTGGTGATGGAGAAATAGCGGTCAAAGCTGATGACCAGGAGGTTCATCACTGAGGCGTTGCTGGCTACATAGTCCAGGGCTAACCACAGATCACACGCTAAGTTTCCTAAAGCCCAGTAGCCCATCAAAATGTAAGAGGTATACAGATTCATGGAGAACACGCCGATAATGAGGTCGGCGACTGCCAGGCTCAACAGGTAGTAGTTGTTTACTGTCTTTAGTTGGCTGTTCACTTGAAAGGAGAGCATAACCAGGACATTCCCCACGATGGTGATGAGGCTGACTATGGCTGACACGGTGGCGATGGTAATAACCTCCCACAGGCCATGTGTGACAAGCTGGATGTCCGTTGCACTGCGGTTAACAGTAGAGTTCACTTCCTCCATGGTCCCGATGTCTTTATTGTCATATACTTGGATGAATTATGTGTATATGTGTCATTTTGAGCAATATTTCCTGGAAAGAAAAGAAAGAAAGAGAGTTACAATATGCTCATTTTCTCAGCAAGTCATTTGTAGACATCCGTTTTCTGAATTCCCCCTAATTGTCACTAGATGGCGACATTTTAGTAAAAATAAGTGACCGTTTGTACAGTATGGTATCTTAGCTTAATGTTTTTCCTAACAAATAACTAAAGTCTATAATAAAACAAGCTTCCATAGTGTAAACACATTTAAATATAATCTATGTCATTTACTTCCTTGCTGCTGAGAAACACAATAACTACGCTTTACCACATACTGTAACTTTAACATATTCTAAAAAGTGCACACCTGAACCTAACCATAGATTTCATCTAGTTTATCCTGCCCTTGACCAGTTTAGCATCTTAATGCTTAACCATAACTATTTATTTATTTATTCAAGTTTCAAATTGAAATGCCACAATACCAATACCACATTTCCCTCTTCTCCTCACCGCTCATCTCTCAAGAGGCTCACGCCATTATCTACCCCTCAACATACAGCCGCCCACACTTTTTTTGAAAATATATGGATGTTTCCAATTTTCTGGCACTTGAAATGTGGCTCTCTGTTTTTGTATTGTTACATTTCTGACAACTAAGGATATAGAGCCGACCTACAAGGGACCACAGATGTATATAAACAGCGATAGCAGCATCCTTCACTATGTATCACAATATACAGTACAACCCAAACTCATCTGATAATGATCATTAATGCAACAATCGTAACTGTAGTGACTTTAAGTTGCTCCATTTTACGGGACCACACTGAAGGTCTGTTTAGACATCTGTTCAGACTGAACTCCAATCTCCAATCTCCAATCGACGTTTTACTAAAATAGAATAAGAAAGAATATTTACATGTGTGATTGTACCCATATGGTGACTTTTAAGACATCATTTGATAACATCTGTGGCACATCATAAAACCAGGTCAAGAGATAATCTACTTTAAATCCATGTGTGCAAATCTTAATGATGTGTAAACGCAAAATGTAAAAGGTTTTTCCTAACCGGGCATAGTGCAATTATGCCTGCTAATGTTTCTAACCTTGAAGTCTGAATTATTTGGGTATAGGGAAAGAAAAATTGGACAAATATTTATTTTATTTAAATATTTAGGAATCTGGTGAATTATCATTTGATCTCAAATATTAAAGGTGGATTACATTAGTCCATTGCTAGAAAATGACCTTCAAGCTTGACCTGTTTTGATTCATCAATCAATTAAGAGGACAGCATAAATATTGGCAAATGAATCATCAATAAATTATGAATTATTACAATACTGGTGTTACTGCATCTGTTTAATGGATTTTCAATACACAGGGGTTATAGTACCAGTAATGGTTTGCAGTAGTGGGATCTTGAATAGCAAATGGACAGTGAGAAACCTGTCTGGTCATTGATTTCCTCCAAACATCTGCCTATATAGCGGCAGATGAGTCAAGAGGATCCTCTGTGGCACTATAAACCAAATCATAACTTATTATCTGCTACTGGCACATCTTTAGCAGTATGTCATTTGGCACAATTAATTTATTTTGCTTGTATTGCCTACTGATGCACTATATTGCCTATTTAATTGTCACTTAGAACCTCTCATTGAAAAATAGATAATTTAATTCCTCCTATTGCTCTCACATAATGTGTTTTCGTTTCATTACATTCACTTTAACACCAATGCAACTGTGGAGCTCTAAACATCCAGTTAAAACGATATTGAACTTTTGTTAAATATTTCTACCTCAAATCCACATGCTGACATTCGGGATGAGATACTGTATTACTTTGGTTACACTGTGAAAATAATTTCAAAATTAATTGAAATTAATTATAAATTCCACTGAATACCATTATTTCTCAAAAATATATTTCTATGAAGTCTATGAAGCTAGTCTAAATGTATGGTGCTGGTAGTATACATTATCAAGATACGTCAGTCTGAAAAAAATCAGTTGTTGTAGTACTGAAGATGCATTTCCTCTCCTAAATGAAAATGTAATTTAAACAGTACAACCGTTGGAATGTTTTGGCCAAGGTAACATGAGAATACTGATACTTTGAAGTAGAGGTACAGGTATGTATTTGATAAACAATAAAAATGGTTGTAAAAAAACAATAGCTCTTGTTTAATCACGTAGCATGACTAAATGATTATCACAAACTCCAGCATGTGGACTTATATTGAGGTAAGGCATAGAGTTAAGGGTTTAATGAAAGTTCAATATCACTTTAAGACCCATTCTCATTCTATTACTTCTGACCCAAACCACCTATTTTTACATCCAATCCCTAACTAATAATTTGGTAATGCTTTAGTTACTCACTGATATTTGTTTGCAGTACCAGGTTGCCGCCAGAGTACCAATGGCAGCCTGAGGCACCTACAAATTCCATGCACCACAGGTGTCCTTCTCCTAGCCTCAGATTGCCCCTCAGCTTGTTACCAAATGGCATTTCATATCCCATCACTCAGAAATCCCATCACTCAGAAATCCAGAAAGCCTAACCCTATTCCCCTGGTAAGGTAGCTCTGTTCCTCAGTCTTTAGTCACTAACACTGGTAGAATCCCGGTAATGTGATGATGAGAAGGTAAAATGGCTTCTCGCTGATTCATTAATCGACCTTCACTTATAGGATCATCTATTATGAAAGGGAATTGGGCTCCTTGCTAAGTGCAGGCTCTGTTAATATTTACTGCAATATTTACTCAACCTACATATGATGTACAATTTCAGGCCTAAATTTAGCTTTTCCCACTAACGTCTGTGGCTGCGGAGAAAATTGATTTAGCAAGCGCCTCTTGTTTTTCACAAAAAAACAATCAATAACAGTGAAGCAATGAAGATGTTTGAACAAGGATGAGGTTGATTGTTTTGACGCAGTAGTTACCCTACAAACGACTCCCACTCTTGACTTCAAAACAACCAAGTGAGCTAAAAGCTTCTAAATCAAAGAAAGAAACATTTTAACAGTATGCTCAAATATTGTTGTGTAATAGCCTCTGCGTCCCTATAAATAGTGGTCACACACTCTGTTGCGTTTTTTCTGGACATTTCTGGGCTCTTATAGATGCAGTGTAGCTATTCTCCGATATGACGCACATAATGGAATAGCTACAATAAGGCAAAAATATAGTTGGTAAATATCATCTAACCTCCTTTCTGATCTCCACCTGAGATCAGCATCCTACTGCGGATGTGAGTGTGAACATTACACCGGCCATTAGCCACCACTGCCAAAAGCTTGGCTTAGTGCGGGGTTAGACGAAGCATTTCTCACTCCTGCCTAGTAAATTGAATCTGCCGAAGAATGATCATACAGTGTAACTGACTTATTATTCAGACAGTTTCAGAGCACATTTTCCCAGTGGTGTCAGACAGCATTGTGGAAAGTTTGGTTCAGTACGCATTTAGATGAGTGTTCTGTTCTTTGCTGTTGTCCAGCAAGCCACTGAGAACAAGAGCAGGCAGCGCGAAGCCATTCTTGACCTCCACAAAGGTGGAGCAGTTGACAGACTGTAGAGGCTGACCTACTCCACCTTCCACTGGCACACAGTGCAAACCACTAGACCTTCAGGTCAGACCTAACCTTTTGGTACATTCTCCCTTGGCTGCACACAAATTAATGGTGTGTTTTTGTGTGGTGTTCATCAGCCCATCACCCTGGGCTCTTTGGCACAGTGGATCCTGCTTGCATACAGTACATGCAGCCCAGTGACCCATGTTTAAGATTCATGCTCGTCTGGCCTTCTGGAGCTAGACCAGGCTTGAATCCTCCCAGGGGCTGAATCAGCGGTGGAGGTAGAGAGGAAAATTTTGGACTTGTTATCCTTCATACAACTCTCCATCTACATGTTAGGTGGATGGTCCCTTGGCATATATCCTATTGGCAGCTATAGTGAATACACCATAGCCACTGGTGGAAGAGCGATTAAAGGACCTATATTAGTGGAAAAACCACTCAAACAACATGAAACAGATCTTCCATTCGGTATGTAGTAGCTTATGTAACAATTTAATAAAGGAAAAGCACATCTGTTTTAAGTAGATTGCTGAAAAGCTACATCTCACGTGACACGTATGTTACTGTGCCCTGGGGGTGTATGTTTCTGCATTGGAGATGCAAAGGTTGGGGCAGCATGGGGGCATGTTGCTCGAGTAGTGGGTTGAATCATCTTTCCCATTTCACTGAGTGCGAGGTCGAAGTGCTGATAATTGAGGTGGAGACTAGAAGAAATGTTTTATTTGGTGGATTGTCCTCTGGAATCAGCAATAAGCACAAGGCAGCGGAGTGGCAGAGCGTCACTACAGCAGTCAATGCAGCTGGCTCAGAGACGCGTACAGTGGCTGAAATAAAGAAAAAATGGTCCGACATCAAAATAGAGGTCAAGAAACGTGACAAAATTATTTTACTGTAATGATATATGACTATATCCTACCAATAAGCCAGCCATCCTGCACAGCCCCCGCTTCAAGTCTGTTCCCTACACTACTACTCCGCAAGATGAATGAATCATGAGTTGAGCCAATCTTTGTCAGACGCATGCAAATTGCAGTTTAATGTTGGCCTGTAGGGAAATGTTATATACCTGCGTGACATACGGATGAGACCGTCCCATACGGCTGGCATAGCGCGACTCATGGATGACTGCGATATAGCTACCTGACCGGTCAGCCAACTCTCTCTGGAAAGCCCCTGTTGCAAGAAACCCAAGTGTAGTGAGCACTTGCAAGGGGACTGGTAAAGCGTGATTCCTTGCTGTCTCTCGTTTCCAACAGAGTTCCAACAGGATAGCTCTTGGCTGCCTGAATTGACTCATAAGCCAGTCATCATCTTCGACGAATAAATCTGCGCGGTTTCTAAAGGCACGCTCTCTCCGAAATCTACCATTTGCAATGTCTTCTAGCAGTGCCAATGCCGCCATTGGGAATTAAGTATAGATTATCATGTTTTACGCACCCTTTTATAAGATAGGTCTACTCATAATTTCCTACCTGTTCAATTACATACACATAATCCATGGGATCAATTACTCTCAAGAGTGAGTTTGCCCACCTGACACTGTGGTGGAGATGGATCCGCACGTCTCACCACCAGTGCGCAATGTGATGGATTCATTCATTTGACATCCTTATGTTTGACAAAAGTACGGAATAAACAGTGTATAGCATTTTATAAAAGCGTCTGCTAAATGCTGTAAATGTAAATGTAAATTTTCCGCTTGAGTTTTCGCCTTTCTGATGTTAAACATTATCACGTCAAGTTCATTTTTATACATCACACTCTGTGCGTGAGAACCAGCGTACGTAACCTTTTCGTGCGTATGCAACGTTTATTCATGAGGCCCCTGGACTTTCGCGTCTATTACGAAATTGGCAGGTCGCCAAGACAGAGCTTGTTAGAGATCACAAGTGACCACAATGACTCGGAAATGTGTCTTATTTGTCTGTCGAGCGCTGAAGTTTGCATTACTTTCCGAACTCCAAGCTTCGGTGCTACCCTCCCTCTCAACTAAGTTTCTTCAATATACAGACAGATCATCATCAGATCGAGTGAGTAACCAATAACGTAAGTCTGTCGAAGTCTGTCGCGATCCCCAACATGCCCAGCCAACCTGTATGCATCCGTGAGCAAGGGGTCTAAACTCTACCTGCTCCTTAATACTTGTAATTTTACTCACTGTTAGTTGTTTTAGATAAAAGTGTTCTTTACTTTATAAATAGTATACTTATATATGTCAGTATAATAGTATACTGACATATGTACTACATAATAGGAAGAAGTCACGAAGAAGAACTCCAGTAGAATTTTTCTTTGTACGACTCTCATTTTAATAAGACAAACTAATATATAAGACGAGAAACGATGCATACTAGTCTCCTCATGTTTGTAATCAGTTGCTGGCCACAGCAGTATAATAGTCTTGATATCGGTTGATGGGACTATAAGGCAAACACCAATAGCCTCCAGCTGGAACATTACTGCGCCATCATTATTATCATCTGACCTGACACACCGAAGATCGCGTTAACTCTCTCCTAAACTTGAGTCTATGTCTGTCCTTGTATTTCTCTGTCCTTTGTTTGTTCTTAACCCTTACCTTAACCATAAATGTATTGTTTGCATACTGGTCAATCAGGGATATGAAGCCCCGGGGGAAAGTCTACAGTAGCTCACACACACATCCGTATACATAATTTCAACGGTCAGTCATCGTAGCAGATGCTTGCTAGTTTGTGGAACTCATTTGCAGAATGTGAGATACACCTCTCCTCTATCCACTCTATCCACAACCCCTTTAAAGTCCCTGTTTAGCCCTTTGGGGACTGGATGGACTCACGCTTCGCTGCCTAAGCCTTCCAGATTCGACCCTTTTCATATCATCAAAGAGAAACACATTATGAATCGATTCATCTTCTGCATTTGTAGGTAAGACAACACACAATACACAAATGTGTTCAAGTAAACTTGTAAAAAGTAAACTTATACTGTATAACCATAAAGAAACATAAACCGTTTGCATGCTCTTATATATTTTCATTACAAATATTTTAGAGCACATTACAACATTACATTACATTACAAATACATTACAAATATTTTTTGGGGGGGGCGGGGTTAAATAAAAAATAATGTCACTGTTAGAAATAAATAAATCATTTGGTAGTTAAAGTGGTGGATCTATTATTGAAATGCAAATATCACTGAGGGAAAACTGAGGCATCGTGTTTGGGTGAAGCTGTTATAAAAAGGTACAACACATTTTAGATTACAAATATTTTTAGTGCATGGAAAAGAGTTATATAGTTTGAGCTAACATGAAAATGTATATTTTTGGTGACTACCCCTTAATGATGGATTGAAAAGCATTTGGGTTGCCACCTGACACTGTAACCACATAGATACTGCAGGAAAATATTGTGGTACAGCACTTTTGTATACAATAAACCATCCAGAAAGGTTACTTGCTTTCATTAAGGTAAAAGACTAGATTAAAAATATATGCTGAGAACTCTCAGACATGCACTTGGGCATGCCAGGCGCTGTGTATGTTTCCTTTCTATCCAGGTCATGCTGGTATGCATTATTGGGAGAAAAAAAAATACATGCGTATTGAATCACCAATAGTTCTTCAGGGTGTGTAAGACAAGCTGCAGGAATAACCAAAACATACTCACAGTTGACTTTGGTCACAAGCCGCCGTCTTTTGTGCACTGTAAGTGAAGAAGGCAGTGAAGAAGGCAGTAAAGAAGGCAGTAAAGAAGGCAGTGACTCCTAGCGAGAGCTTCGTTCATTGTTAATCCCTTTGTTTTGCTGGGAAGGCTCTGGGTCAAGTGCAGTGCTGTTGGGACACAGTCATAACACAGCTGGAGAGAGGATTGAGGTGAGGGAGAAATCCCACTGACTTGACCCCGGCATGCCAGACAGGTTCAAAGAGAGGTGTGAGCGAGGAGGAGGAGAAGGAAGAGGAAAAGGAGGATTTGTGCCAGGAGCCTTCAGTCATTCCTGTTCAGGCGCGGGGGGCAGTGTCAGGATACTCTGACATGATCAAAATAGTCCCATCAGAACACTAACATGTTGCACGGCACCCGTCCTCAGTCACATCTGTCTGGGACCCCAAAGCAGGTCCTCGGAAATAAACTGTTCCCCTCTCCTGTGGAAGTGAACTGCGCTGGCTCTGGTTCACTTTGTCAAGTTGGAGCGCGTTGTCAAGGAGAGGACGCGTGGTCGCAGAGCTACAGTAAGCCACAGCCACAGCCGCTGCTGCCGCTACCGCTACCGCTCGCTGCAACTGAGGCTGTCAGACACAGATGTAGCTGACGCTAGCTTGCTGGGAAGAGAAATTCCCATAAGGCTCAGTGGTTCATCATATTTTGGGACAGTGAGCATGCAGCTCAAACCACCGAGCGACTGAGGACAGAGGGAGGTGTCAGAGAGTGGAAGGAGAGAGAGCGAGGGAGGGAGGGTGGAGGGCTGGCTCTTGTGGAGGTCTCAAAGGTGTGGGCAGGAGAGAAAGAAGAAGGGTGTGGCTCTGAGGCGAGAGCCAGTAGTAGAGCCAGACAAACAGAATGGACTGTTTGTATGATGGTTGTGTCTTAGCCTGGTTAAAACCAATCAGTGTCCAGGTGGGTAGTTCAGCTGGGGAAGACAGCATACGGAGCCCTTAAAGTCCCCAAAGGTGATCGTTTTTATCTTGTGGGCACAAGTTATTCATATGCGTCTCTAATGACTTCAGATGCAATTAGCCACCGTATACTTTGGTGATATCAGGTGGCAATTATCATTGATATGAACCAGTAAAATGAGTAAGGGGTAATGAAACCATTCACATTGACATCCCATTGAGATTTGGGGGAACTGTTTGGTATCAGGCAGTAGACCATATTTGTATCAAGGATCTCTGTAGGGCCACTTTGTAATCCCTATGTTTCTGTATACAGCATGTTGTCTTCAACACCCCCAAACACCCCCTTTCTAAAGAAGATGATGATGACAGACGAAAACTGCATCCGATACTTTTTCTATAGAGTTGCAGCAAAACACAAGAACAAGCTAAGTGTCATTTCACTGAGAAATGCTGTTACACACACAAACATGTCTTTAAATAAGGGGGTTGTGACACGCTCCGCTGTCTTGGTGGGTACCGCAGTTGCCCTCTCTTTCATGTGGTTCTCACCGAGGGCTACAGTAACGTCTCTGATGTGCGTCAACATGTCCATGTCCACCAACAAATGAAAACTGTCCAACCACCCATACTAGGCGGGGAACCCGGCTTTTTCAGATTCATCCACTTGGGAGAACGTTTCTGAAAAGCTCCGGTTTCAGTGCTGGAAAACACCGGATTAGTGTGGATGGAAGGCCAAAACGAAGAAATAAAGATGTGGACAGGGTCTTACGCAACTGCTGGTGTCTATGTGTGGAAATAGCACTGTGTCGCCCAACACTGGACCATTAATTACCAGACGCACAGCGTTTCTCTCTCCCTGGGTCCACAGGATGACACAGTGGCCTGACTTATATCACCGGCCGCGTCTCTAGACTATTTGAACAGCTTTGGGAAAGGGTAGTGTGGCTATCGGCACATCCATTACTAAAGCACAAATCACCGTTTCTGCCCCTCTACTCACACTGAGGGCAGTGACCTGGCTTTGTTAGATAAACTGCGTGTTGAAGCAACAGGCACTTTGGGACCTTGGTGTGTGTGTGTGTGTGTGTGTGTGTGTGTGTGTGTGTGTGTGTGTGTGTGTGTGTGTGTGTGTGTGTGTGATTGGAGAATTATTTGTTTGGCATTAAAGGACTAGTTGTGGCTTATTCCCGGGCTTTATCGGTGTAAAACCCGTATGTCTTAATCCTGATGATGGGTGCAGATCCCACAATCCCGCATCAAATCAACAAAGAGACACGCTGATACCGGCTGTCTAGATGTTGCCATTAATCTGTAAAATATAGGTGAGGCATCTAATTGTTTTGAAAACAGAACAGTCCTATTTTTTATGAAATCTAACTGTCTATCTGAAGATAAATGCAGGAGAGATCTCTGGGGACATGTATTCCATCTCTCCCCACAATAAATCATATTTCACATATCCTTATCATGGTGCATTACCAGCATGCTAACAAACAATACATATAGATGATTTCTTATAGGCAGCAATTATGATTAATGCCTGAGAGACGGAGGCTAAAGCTATTGTTGTGATTGATGCTGAACCCCCACCCCCCCCCCCCCCACCCACCCGTCCCTCCGCCCACCTCCTCTCCAACCTGTATGACGGTATAATCGAATGCCTTTTCCAGGCATTCTGCCCGAGGCACCTGCGCTCCTCAACATCAATGACCTGCACACAGGATTACGGCATGGCCACATTTTTATGACGCCTGGCCGCCAAGACGCAAGCACACAAACACACACACGATATACAATCGTTATGCTTTCATGCTTTCTTTTATAGCCCGCAAATGACAGGGTAATTATTTTGTCACTACGAGGAAAAATGAAGGGACAGGAGTGATAACACAGTACTTTTCAGCTTATTCCCCCTTTTCCCCCATAGGTCCAGACATATAAAGTAACTTGTATTCCTCTGTTATTCTCTTGGGGTATGGTGCTTATGCATCTCTTGTTTCCCTTGGTTCCTCTGTGGAAAAACAGGCATGCGGGCTGTAGAAATAAAGAGGTGAGCAATCTTTTATATTAGCTAATTTTACTACATTGTTTGGTTAATGTTCTGCATTTATTTTCAAATGTCAATTTTACTGACCCCATTATACCTTACTAACTTCTCAAACCAAATCCAAAACTGGACATTGAATCAGTAAATAGGTAAAAGCCATGATTGGACATACCCAGGAAAAAGTAGGGGATATATACAGTAAATACATTTGAAAATCCCTGCCTGTTGCTTATGACACAGAAAACCGATTGTCTGCTCTCTCTAGAAAACTACATTTTCATAGATCTCCTGCTCGTAGATGGTGGTGTGTGTGTGTGTGTGTTTTGTGTTGTCTGGGCAGACGCGTGGCCATGTCAATTGACACAAACCCGAGTGGAGGACATGAAACACTGCTTTCCTGTCCTCCTCGCCCCCAGATTGTCATCTGACTATTGTATGCAAGTGAATGAGATGAGAGAAAGAGTCAGAGAAAGAAAGAAAGAGAAACAAAGCAGCATCGCTGTTTCCAGAGAAAGATCACATCTGTCCCCAGTCTCCTAGGGCTTACGCCTCCCCTGACCCAGTTGTGCTCCCATACATGGTTTCAGGGAGCACTGCCAAGAAATATTTGCCTTTTTAATGGCAACATATTAGATCTAGATTTTTTGCAAATAGGAATAATTTTAGACCAGAAAGGCGAAATTGGCTGTCTTTGAATTGATGATATCATCACGCCGTGTCATATAGATATTTTAGCCAAATTAAAACAGATAACTGTCACTCTCCACAATTAGAAACAAAATCCAATAGTCAAATCCAATGGTCAATAACTTACAGAGGCCTTTTTAATTTAGTTAATCCCCAGCGTGATTCTCTATACCTAATAGCATTGGCTCCTCATCCATTATGTCCTGCTGGGCTTTGATCTGAAATAAATGTTTGTCTGTTGTTACCTCTGCCTTTGTGTTCACTTCTTCCACCTTCCTCTTGCCTCAAGTCCTTTTTTGACTTAGTGACTCGGCAATAACACTAGTTTCAAGGTATTTACAAGTAGGCCTGCAGAGCAGATTCCATTCATCTCTGAGCAGAACAGTTTGTTTGTTGCTGCTAAATGACATACTTTAGATTTGTACATAGGATACTTTAGGTTTGTTGTACTGACACCTTGTTTTGAAGTATGCTAGAAGTTTTCCAAGTCAATCTAGGCCGTATGGGTGTAGAGATGTTTGTGGAGTTCCAGTCCACAGACCTTTTGCCTTCATAGTCAAAGCTTACGCGTGTTTACTACAAGACAGACTAGCCATGCAGACTGAAACAATGTTGCTGCTGCGTGGACACCCTAGAAAATATGCGGATATTCCCAGAGGTCCACTATTATTTCCTTTTTTGTTCATACGGATTCCGTATAGGTGCCTGAATGCAATTTACCTTTTTATACCTAAAAATATTATGTGAGTTTTTCCTGCAGACTGTCTGAAAACCCTTCAATTACCACCATGTTTAGAGTCATGAATGCATAATGGCTACCCCCGAATTAGAATCCTGCACGTGGAAACATTGGTGTCACCGAGACCTAGGAACAGTAAATGAGTGATTAATTACCCGGTTATACTGTATGCACAGTTGTGCACCAATCAGATTAGGCTGCATAGCACGCGAGCCCGCCTGCTCCACAATACCAGTAACGTTAGCTTGCCAGGGGAGATTAGGTGATGGGAAGCATTGACTGGGCTGTTATTGTGGGCTTGGGGTTTGCTCTCCGCTAAGGATATATGCTCACTCCTCAGACACTCTTACGTCAATGACAATGACCTTGTCTGGACTAGATATGACCAGATATGGACGTGTGTCTATGTGTGGTGTATTAATGTGGGTTTGAAGTGGATAAATACTTCTAGCATCTATTTTATCTTTAGTCTGAAATAAAAGAAAGAAGACATTAAAGAAAAGTGTGTTGGTCTGTGATAAGTGAGAGTTATAATTCAACACTAGTTGCACATCTTCAAAATCAAACCAAACAATTGGCATCATCCAGCTAAAATTCTCCTTGTTCTCACAGAGAAAAAATACCCTGTAGCCTTATTTTTGCAGTCATGTTGGCATGTATCTGTTCACACTGAAACAGATGTTGCTGTGGACAGTGTAGACAAGGTGTCCTTGCTATCAGCCCCACCAGTTGCTGTCTTCTCTCTCAAAATTAATGGTCACAAGAAATGTTGTTAAATGAGCTAGCCCAGTGCCGCAAAGAATGTTATCAGCAGCAGCCAAATTTCTATTGTGCACCTTTTCAACAAAGCTCACCCTAGGGTGACCTTGGAAAAGGAAATATTAGGAGTCTGCACATAATTGATAGATGTTCAATATTGGCTAACTCTCTCTTTAGTCCACTGTCTTGGTCTCTCTTTCCCTGACCTCTTGTACGCGCTTTCGCTCTCTTTGCGTGAGTTCCAGGGCTGTCTATGTCCGTTTAATTACTGTAATATAAGCCCACCCACTGTAGGCTTCCATCTGCCTCTCTTTGAGGTGAGAGAGCCCCTCTGGGAAGAGAGGGCGCGTCATTCCAACCTTGCAAATAGCATTGAAACAGAACGTCTGACAAACACGCTAATTAATCCTTTGCACGATGATAAGAGACATTGTGAATATCAAACGTCTCAGAACTGGAGTCTATTTATTACAGGGGGGAGGACAACTTGTGCTCCTGGAACTCCTTGAACATTCCCCACTCAACATTCACACACAGATAGAATAGCAGACTACACTCAGCCTCAATGATGTGAGATATATTGTCCATCTCCAGGACACTGCTGTAATGTACTTTATCTGCGTTAAATGGTCAAACCTAATGGGCTGCTTCTTTTCACATTATCCTCTATAACATTTCGCAGGATCCTGAGGTATGGTGCGTTTCAGTGAATGGTGCTACCAGGAGGGATGAATCCACCCTCAGTCTCAACCTCCACAAGCCACTAGGCACAGTTTCTGCCGTGGCAGCCCATAGGGAAATGATGGTCGCCTGCGAGGGCAAGTTTCCCCGTCATGCGTGCAAAGTCAGTAGTGATTAAAATTCATTCTCTCTAATGACCATGCATATAAAACACTCCATGCTCTGGGTTTAAACACTCCATATGGCCATGGCTGCCTGTAGAGAAATTCAGTGTTTTCTTTTGTTCAGTCCAACCACAGTGAGGTCATAGTAACAGGATGTGCCCTATAGGGGTTTCTAGGGATTCAAAGTTCTGCTCAAGGCCTCTTTAGTGGTATAGAAGTGTGTTGTCACCTCCATTTTTCCATTTTGCCAATTTAGGGAAGTAATAAAACGATACACCAGTCACAAACACAAAGAAAGCTTTATTTGGCTTTGTGAAGGTCAATATGACCTTGATCACCACTTATTTATAAGAATCACACACATGACCCCAACCAACCAAGCTATTCTTACACCAGCACTGTACGTAAACATAAAAACCATTTACTTTATTATTTTGAAAAAGAAACTAAAGACATACAGTACTTCTCGCATTTTAATGCAAATGCTTTGTGTGTGCCTTATCCATCTTCCATCCTCACTGAAAACAAAGTCAGAAATTACCTTTCATAATGCATAATCACAACAGTAATTTGAACGTTCACTCTTGAAAATTTGAACATGTCCCCATAGACAATATTAGATAGCGCTATGAAAGCCACGGAAAGCATGACCCAGTTTTTTCTGTAATTTGTGTTTCAACAACTGACAACTGATCTTCTCCCTCTGGTGATGAGAATTTCGGCTGACCCATAGGCCTACTTCCACATGAAGTGACATAAAATTACCCTGCTTCCCCTCAAAGCCACTCACAGTACCCGATTCCGGACAATTCTGTTGTTCCGCTGCTCTGCTAGTGCTGCGTAGGCTGTTATTGAATGAAATATTCATGAGTTATGGTTTACGGAGAAAACTGTCTCATGCGGTATGTGCCGTGTGACATGGCTTGACAGAGGCACAGCGTTGCACAGTTCTGTTTGAACACCACCGCTTTGACATGAAAAGAGTCATGTTGGAAGGGCTTTCTTTATCCCACTAAAAGGTCTTTGAGCCGGGGCCATCCATGCTGGTGTGTCACATGAAGGATATGGGAGATTAGGATGTGTGTTACAGCAGGTGTCTCATTGGACGGTCTGGAAACGTGGGAGTACACTGTAAACTTTCAAAGTCAAAAAGGAAGGTCTGGAGGAATGTCTAGGCTCTAATGGCTGGAGACTCACTGTATTTATTAGACCATCACTCTTCTTATGTGTTGGGAAATTTAAATTTTATGAGTTTCTGTCAAAAATGCGGTCATAATTCACTAATGTAAAACTCCCCGCCAGCTTAATCAATCTTTTAGATATGTACTGTAGCCTCATTTTTAGGTTTTAAATTCTTTGATACTTTTAGCTAGACCATGTAATGCCTGTTACAGTAATCCAATTTTGGTTGAAACTTTTATATACTTAGCGCCACAAAGATGAACTGGAACTTATGGAAGTCAGCCAAGTGCAGTAGTAAAATTTGCAATAGCTGACAGCTACGATTGCCTAAAAGTCTAATATGGAACATTTCAGTGGGTAATGTCATCAAACTGCAAATCATGGTCATCAAATCAATTCAGTTATAGCCTAATAATGTCTTTGCTTGACCCAGAGTTCTAAAAAGGCCTACTTCAGGCTTTCAATGTTGTCAGTTCGTCTTTTGCTCATAAAATGTATATTTGCAATTGCAGTGTGCACAGGGACATGATGAAAACTCCCGAAAGCCGCTTCCTGACTCATCCGCGCCTTCTCTCGTCACTCTTGAGTGCTTCAGCATTAGCCAGCCGTGCCATGGGAACATGGGAATGACGCTAGTCGAACTATACCAAGCAAAACAAAGCTGCTTGTTACGGGGTGGTAAAGTCTCACCGCAGCTCTCTGGGACCGTCGCTATCAGGGTCATTACTATTAGACTATTGGTCATTACTATTACACAATTAGCTTACTGGATACGGAAGTACTCTAAGAAACAGTCTACAATTATGTTTATTTGGGAAAATGAAATATAGTAACTGTGGTTATATAACTAATGTTGCATCATGGTGCCATTAACCCAATATGACCCATCTTAGAGAGCAGAAGAACATGTTTTGTGTTCATCACGGTGACTCATTTGCTCTCTCTCTCTCTCTCTCTCTCTCTCTCTCTCTCTCTCTCTCTCTCTCTTTCTCGCTCTCTCTCTCCCTCCCTCTCCCCGTTTCTTCAATCCTTGTTGTGAGCCTGACCACATAGCCGTCCTTATACCGAGGGCTCCGGCAGCTTTAGCTGTGAGCTGAGCTATTCATACCCACATCTTTGTCTCATGTACCTGAAGAAGTAGGTTGATGGCTGACAAGGTGAAAAATAGTGTTAAAATAGTGTTTTGTCTTCATTTCTATTCCCATTTGGGAAAAAGGCAGCAAAACACACACACATTTGTGAAAGAAACGCACATAGACATAGTATATGCAAAACAGGCAGTCAGATAGACATATACTCTACTACTACAGACAGACAGGCACACAGACAGACCCCCCATCCCCCTCTGTCCGCACCCAATACAAAAAGGAAAAAGAAGAAAGGCAGACTCCCCACCCCTGTCTACATATGCCGTCTGGTACCTGACATTTGCTGTCCAGCAGTGGTGGCGCCGAGCTGTCAGAGCTCATCTCATCTGCTGCCTGCCCGGGGGGGGGGGGGGGGGGGGGGGGGGGGGGGGGGGGGGGGGGCGGGGGGGCGCGGGGGGGGGGGGGCCCGGGGCCGGCCCC
>JAOEHI010010738.1:0-33047 GCA_025447815.1 Percopsis transmontana
GAGAGAGAGAGAGAGAGAGAGAGAGAGAGAGAGAGAGAGAGAGAGAGAGAGAGAGAGAGAGAGAGAGAGAGAGATGCGACGCAGTGTGCCTCCCTGGGTCAGTACTGGATTGTTTGAAGTTTTGATAGTTCGTGAATTGCAGCAGGAAGTTTATACCTGGACCCTCGTCTGCTCGACAGATGCCTATATAAATTACAGCAACGCACGCACACACACACACAAACGCATACAAATTACATGCACGTGTTGGCCTACATACTATATATTGTACAAGCAGTAATACACACATACACTGTCTAGATATATTGAAAACAATGCGGACATACTCCAAAATAATAGATACTAACACTAAGGAAGTAAACGTATAGTAATACAGTACAACATCATAATTTCTTGAACTCATCACTATAGTTGCATAAAATAACAAAGAGCAGATCTAATAGCGCTTTATTGTTTTTATGCAAGGACAAATAGGCATACACACTGCAGCAATAATTCTTGTGGGTGTGTGCAGGGAAACTCGTTCTGAGGGACGAGGCCCTAATTGAGGTCAAGGTGTATGCTACAGTAGCATTAGCATAGTTTCGAGGACACTGACAGGTACACAACGACCGAGCTAGCCGGCTGGACACTCATACACAAACCATGCATGTACACGCATGCACGCACGCGCACACACACACACACACACACACACACACACCATGTTTGATCTCTCTGAGGCCCTCTCTACACAAACTTGATGTAATCATCCCACCCTTTGATGTCAGAATGTATGTAAATCTCTCTCTCTCTCTCTCTCTCTCTTTCTGACCAAAAGGCCAGGTTTGCGACTCCAAGCGATCCACTGAATCGCCTTTTATTCGCACTCAAAGCTTTGATTTCTGTTCTCTCTCTCCGCTTCCACTTTTGACCTCCTCTCCTCCTCTCTGTGTTTCTCTGTGTGACCTCACTCCATCACCCTCCTCAAAAAATGTCATTTCAAGACCCTTAAATCATCTCCCAGACGCCCAACTCCCAAGCATCTTGGCCAGTCCCACACCAGCATAGTCGCTATAGCGAGCCTGTCGAGACACGCTCACCTTTCCCTCTCCTGCTCCAGAAGGTTGGTGAAGTCGTCACTCTTGTTCATGTAGTCCACGTGTTTGCGCTTCTCCGTGTCCAGCTCGTGCACGGTGCGGCGGTGGCACTTCTCGGCCAGCAGGAGCTGGCCCAGCATGCGGCGGTATGTTTCCTTGTGCTTCTCCTGCAGACGTTCCAGCTAAACACACACACACACACAGTAGAACCTTATAATCCCCCCATTACATACAAGTGTTAACAAGTGTTTCTTCTTGAACTAAAGAGCTGAATATAGCTTGTTTGATGCTGATATGATAACTTAAATGGGAACCGCTTTCCAGTTACAAACTGAGAGACACATTAACCACTTAAAAGGGTACTATCATAGATTACACTTTAACTTTTTGCCACTGAGTTATTACGTGAGCTTGTTTAGGAGTTGCTGAACAGTACTTTATCAATGTCATACAGTAAAATAGGCTATTACTTTTACAGACAGTTTTAGTTGTAGGAATTAAGAGATGCGTCTTATTTTTTCATATATCTAATGTCACATGAAGACCCTGCTGTATCATGACCCTTATTTGGGCTACTGTGAGGGCTTTTGTGATATTTAACTGAAGAGAAAGCTTGCATACTGTTGCCTTCCTGGGGTTGAGCTACATGACTCAAAATGTGACAACAGAGAAAGGCAGGTTCTTGGTGGCCGACGGCTAACCTCAGCCATAGGCTTGTGGTTGATTCTGTGGTTGTGTGGTTTCGTGCCAGTGACGATGCTGTCCCTGTGCAGGGCCTGGAGGGCAGGGCCAGGCACCGAAGAACCGTAGTGAGACTCGAAGACTTCTGGGCAAGTCTCCTTGAACTTGAGTAGGTGGATGACATCTTCTCGGGCCTTAAAACACACAAGCACACATGATACTGCATGTTATAGATTGATCACAGGTTGCGTTGCTCCTAAACACACAAATGCTATTCATTTAAATTGTGTCTTTCTAAATAGACATTGAGAAATTTCAACCTTCTGTATGTTGAAACTATTTATTCTGTAACTATATTTTTTGTAACTTTATATATGTTGTAACTATATATTTTTTTATTTTACGTGTTCAGACAAAGTCTTGTCGGAAACTTGTTTTTGACAGATTCTACCTAATTCTTGCTCAACAAACTTTATTATTGCTACTATTGTTTCTCTTTTGTGTTACTATCATATCCAACCACAAGATGGAGCTATACTGTCAAGAAATGGAGGCTTAACATGGGAAGGGATGTACATTCACCAAATGTGACCCAATCTCAATGTACACACTGAGGGATTGACAGACGGATTCAGGGCTGTCCCTGACTCTCATGCAGACTTTTTAAGTCCTCCATGCACTTTCATCCACATTCCTGCAAACTTGGTTGTAGGAACAACAATTCATAGCAATGTGGTAAAAATAGATGCCTGGGGAAGTCTGGAAGCATTACAAATAAATAAACAAATACATAAAACAGGAAGAAGGCCTACAGGAAGAAAGACAGGAAGAAATATATTCATGAACTTATTCTTTTTATTTTAGCTTAGCGATGCTGATCCGGAAAAATAACAAACAATACGCAAATTAATAATTTACTGTTACATCCCCTCTGTAAAGCATGCGGCTGTCCATGCAGCTGTGTCAGGAAGTAAGTAAAAAATAAATGAAAGACATAAAAAGATAAGTAACATCATGCTGTCCCGTTTCTCATGTTTTTATTGTGTATAACGTACAGTCTTAGGTAGTGCTTATGCCATAGAGCGGACATGGAGAAAGGGGCAATGTATACTATTCATATTGTTGTTGATGGCTTTCTTTTTCTTTTTCAATTGATAGGTTCATGGTAGGTCCAAGATCACGGCAACCCACCTGAATCTCTCCTTCCATTATGCCCAGTAGCTTCAGCAGGTCTTCTTTAGACAGACCCATAACGCTCAGTTTTTGTTCCCCAGCCTCACTAGAATCCAAAGATAACGTCTCTTTGTCGGAGATCAACTCCACCTTCTCTTGATCCTCCTTCGCCTGACCTTTGACCTTTAGGCTCTTCATGGGCAGACCCACTTCCTGTTCTGGGGCGATGTCACGGTCGCTCTGGGGAACCCCAAGTACGCCATTGGCTGGGCTCTCCACCCCGTTGCCTTTGGACCTCATCTTCTACCTGAAAAAAAATGAGACAATGATTGCATTGGTTGGTCACTATACTTAAATCAAACCCCGGGAACCTGCATTGTTTCCAGAAGCAGTGGGGCGCTGCTCTCAGACAAAAGAAAGAAAGGCATTTTGCAATTTGGACAATTTCCCAATTGGCCGTCCCGTGGTACTTTCCCACAGTATACACAACACTTCTTTTTCATGTTTTTATTCTGTTGAAAATGCGTCACTGGGATACTTTTTATACTCTCTCAATCAGCAGAAAAACACACATTCTTAAATGAATAAATAGATCAGAAGACAGACTAAAAGATATATTATAAAAGTGGAGAGAGAAGGAGACAGAAATGCATAAACAATGACCAATGCTAGACTGTGTAACTGGTAGTTTTCATGACTTTAGTCATCAACAGTCATCCTTATATAATGACTTCCTGTCCACCACGCTTTCCTGCAATAGCACACACAAACACACACACACAAGGAAGTGCATAGTTCATTGTCTGAGACTGGAGGTTTAGCTGCAAGAACACCCAAATAAGACACCTGCTACATTTATCACATTTCTCATCTAGATGACTAAATATCAAACATACCAAACTACCTAACATTGTGTGTTTGTGTGTGTGTGTGTGTGTGTGTGACTGTCCAACCCTGACACTCCCTGTTCTCGCACATGGGTGGTGTATCTCATGCTGAGTGTTGACAGTTTGGACCTCCTGGTGTTTCTGCTTCAGGCTGATCTGACTGGCTGACCAGCTGAAGTTAATTTATTACCCAGATCCCGAAGATAAATCCACACATAAAAGTCTGAGGGTTTAATCTTGTTAATGCCTTAGATAGTAATTAGACAGTTAAGGCTATGGCACAGTTGCTTTATAGCCAGGATCAGTCCTTTTGCATACAACAGTACTGAATGTGTGTGTTTGTGTAGGTGTTTCTACCCTTGGTGGTGTATTTAAACTCCCTTAGAGCTCTGACAATTGGCCTGGGACACTGGGATAGTGTTCTTTGTTTAATATTTAATATGACATGAACAGGACAATTTAATTACAAACAGAAATAGCCCATCCCCTAAAATCCCCTCCACCTCTCCCTTGGTGATGTAACTGCACAAAACCCCCGCCTCTCTTCTTACCCTGAGACACCCTGGGCCATCTCAGCAAACTATATGTGATTCACTCTCTCTGAGACACACATGTACTCGCACATACACAATGACACAAATGCTAAGGCATGCAACACATGGTAAATATACATGCTGCAGGTGTTTAGTTTAAGTGCACACACACCCACACAGACAATAATCTCTATGGGACTGCACACTTTGAGGCAGGGAGGCTCTGCACTGGAACAGTGGGATTGTGAACATCAATAACCACCTAAATAATTGCAACTAGATTTAAACAAGCTGTTAAATAAAGGGGGTTGCACAAGCATTTGGCAGCCAGCTCGGCGAAGGCTTTAGTCCACTTCCCACAGAAAATGTTTATCTTTTTGCAGTAGTGTTGGAGTGCAGTTCAGCCTTCAATGACTTCTAATGATGCCTGAAACCAAGCACTTTTAATACCTGCTGGCTTCCAGGAAAGGGGCAGAGAAGAGTCGTAACACTGGCGGAAGATCTCTGTTCTAAAATAATAATAAAAACTTAAAAGAGCCATATCCAACGTACATTCCTTATCTTCAAGTTAAAAGTGGGTTGAAGTTGGCTCCAAGATGAGATCAACTTCAATGCCCTCTCCTGTCCTTAACTACTGCTGAGGAATGTGAAGTCAAATGTAGTGGTACAGCATAAACTCTAAATAAACACTACACTGTAATCCACAGTACTCTAGTATTCTACCACCATTCACCCTGTGCCAGGGAATCTGAACCACAGAGAAATGCCCAGGGCTGAAGGGCATTAAAGTGGGCATAACAGGGACACGAGACTGATGAAATTATTGCCGTACTGTACGTGGTCAGAGCAGAGGGATTGAGTAGCAGTTGGTGAAACGGTTGATATTACATTAGGCTCCAAAATGTTATTTATAGTTTCTAGGATGATTCCATCAAACCTCCAACTGGTGTACATGCATATCTTATGCTTTGCTGCTAGTTGAGTTCTCAGTGGTTCATTAACACTATAAAGGCCAAAACATTTGTCAATCTGCAACCAAAGCACTGTAGTTGCTACTGCTATATTAAACTTGAATTGTGCAAACATCAACAAAACGTAATGTAACCATGGACACAGTTAAAAATATAAAATGTATTTCTTTCTAGTGAAGTGCAAATCTATTCTCACTTATATTAAATTCATGAAATTCAAGGGTTAAAAATAACTGCCTCGCTTCAAAACTTACTGCTTAGGCTAAAGGTATTTATATTAAAGTCTGTGGCAGAGGACAGCAGCTCATAGCTTATATTGGCCAAATGCCTTTCCACTGAAAATGTAACCAACAAATTAGATTAACAAATACAGTTTAGTTATAAATATCATCACCCTATACATTATGCATGAAATAAACAAGGCTATATTAGCAACTCTGTGAGAGCTGTTAGTTCTCCACAGTTTAATTAAAGTTATTTCTCTCCAGCATTTCATTATTGTATAATATTGTGCACTATATTCTGTTGGGACATAATGTAATTTCAGTGGTAATTGCACATATTGAGAATCTTGTGCGTCCAACTATTTCCTGAACCAAGGTTAAATACATTAACAGTTAGACACTTTTTTCAAGATCAGCTATCTATGATAATGATCTATTGCTCTAATTTCACTGCCCTAATCATAATAATGTAAGCCCTCTGTGTTGAGAGACAGAACTTTCTCCAAACTTGTGTGTCTCCATTAAATTTCATCATGGTGTCTCTGGGGATTGATCTAGTGGTCATTCTAATCTTGATTGTAGTAAATTCTCCAAAGGCCCCAATAGAGATTCCTAAGCCACATGGCCTGCTTTCCAGTCTGGTATGCAACATTACCAGTTGCCTTTGTGGAGGGAGAAGCAGCGTTGGCAGACAATGAGCCTAACACCAGTCTGTGCCAACCACCAGAACACCCCTACACATATTTAAAACATCTCAACTATCTGGAGAATTTTAGTGATTGTCTAGCAGCTAGTAACCTAGTGCAATATAAAAAAGGGAGCGAAATTTCTGTGAGGCCACATTCAAGACCTGGGACTAAATTTAAAGTAGGACCCCAAACCATCACCAGCACCAGCTGTCACACCAGGGGTAATTATAGATACCTAAAAAACATGTGCTGCTGTTTCACAGTGAATAACAGGGCCTTAAGCGTACAGCAAGTCAAACGATACCTCCGATGATCAATGTAGGATTTTGATCTAAAATTGGACATTTTATTCCCACAGGTTGAGAAAAAGAAAATTGGGATTTGATATGTATAACACTGTGAATAGTCCTCACTAGATAAAACGCATTAATTGATATTCTCTCTGAGAAAAACTACAGGTGGAAATTGTTTATTTCATTGCTACGTGCATGCAATGAAGGCACACAATTAAGTATATCATCTTCATTTGATTTGTTGACAAAATATAACATAACATCACATAACCCTGGAGTATATTTCACATCTCCATCAAACTATTTTGTTTGTATGTTAAAGATTTAGTATTTTGTTTACATTTCCTTTTACACTCCTCAATTAGATTATAGGGCCTGCAAGAGTGCATGTTGCTGTGGAGGTTTGTGTAGAGAGGGGTCTGAGCCTGTGAGTGCTGTAGGGGGAGGAGTAGGGAGGAGTACCAATCAGCACACAGCTGCGGGACAGGCACACGCTCACTTTCAAACCAAGGGTTAGGGTTACAATGCACAATGTTTGTTGTAATGCTGGTTTCCACCACAAGGGGGATTCTGGACACAAATGGAGAAGTGTACCTTTAAACGCCAGACATCCCTTTCTACTGAGCAGATGAGAAGGTCTGCTGCTCTATGATGTCAAGTTAAAGAAGGGTGTACATGAAACGGAAGTGTACTGTAGTGGGGTGTGTCAGAGGTCTGGCATGGAGCCTCTGACATTTACCAGATGAGGACAGCAGTTGGATAATCTGACTGCCCCTTAGACGCTAATGGAAACAATAATTATTTGATTGGGGGAGTTTGACATGGTGTAGCCACAGCATGAGTCTAACATGACTAAATAAGGAGAAGGAAATGTTCCTTCACATGCAAGATTCTGGCAAGTTGCTAAGTCAGAAGACATTGATAGAATGCAGCTAGCTTGAGAAGCTCTTCTGTCCTAACAAGACAAATACCACATCTCGCCAAGACATGAGGATTTCAATCAAAACTGTAGCTGTGGGTGAGATTGCGGAACGAAAAGTCAATCCTTCTGATATTGAATTTTTGGTGAGTAGGCCTACTTCACCTCATACCCACTGTGTTACGGCTGAATGGAAAGGGAGTAAGCATTCCAGGCAACCAGTGACCTTTTGAAGTCACATATTACATAACAGACATCTTCCAAGAACATAGAGATAAAAACTGGAAGATGACAAGCTCTTTTTGTGTGGTTAGCATGCTACAACAATATGCCATGTTTGGATTAGGCCTATATTACTGCAAAATGAGACTAGTTGTTCTCAGTTCTCAAAGTGGGGGTTGGGACCCCCTGAGGGGGATCACAAGAGGCTTTTGGGTGGTCATGAGAAAGAAGGTCGAGGGGTCGCGAGTCACATGAAAACCAGTAAATTAGACTGTAAACCTTCCATAGTTCCTCAATGATATTAGCATTTACAGTTTTCTCACTGTAACATTACAGTGAGAAAACTGTAAATGTTTACAGTTTACATCAGCACTGGTTTGCTAGAACAGTCTGTCAGTAAAAGGTTTCATCCTATCAGTATTACCTTCACGTCTCATTACAGTAATAAGATCCATAATACTCCAGGAGCCTCCAGGAGTAATTTGTTTTTTACTACAGTATATAGGTGGCTCAACAGTTGATTCCTAAAATCATGGCATATGGCCCATTTATAGCAGCCAGGGCTTGGGACTACTTATTTTTCAATGCGGACGTAAGGCATTTGATATGTGTACAGACCTACAGCCTAGTCACTCATTAATAGAGTAGTATATTTCAATTCAGAGGTAGATTCACTCTATTTAGCTGTGACCTCCAACACGCTGCCATTTCCATAGCAACACCACTTATTCAGTCTTTTGAGAAAGAGACAGGCGGACTGCCTGTCTGTAAACTAAAACAGACATCAAGCACCGAATTCCTCTACATGCATGACGTGACTACATATCGTCTTTGGGCTGCGGAGATCAAGTGCAGGTTGTTCTATGAATAGGGTCAGCAGACAGTAGTGGCAGTGCTCAGACACTACTCAGGCATAAGGTCAGCCAGTTGTCCAACCGACTTTATCATTATGGGCTTTCAAACATTTCAGTCTCACATGGCATTTTAATATTCTCTTGCATGTACCGATATTGTGGAAACTAGTGATGCTTGCGTATTCAGTACTGTGTCTAAAATGTACAGAAACTGTACAGTATAAATGGGCAAGAGAAATATAAATATGTGTATAAATTATAATGCTTACATCACCAACAGTTTAAAACCCAAACAACAATTTTGTAACGCTGGTTTTAACCACATTGCTAACTCCATACACATACACACAGGAGTGTTAAAATGTTCAAATGACAAATACCAAACCAGAGGGAAAAGTCTTCCCAGATTCCTCAGCCCTTTCAGTAAATATACACTAGTGGCTTCGCTAGCTAGCCACGTCACTGGACTGAGGGAAGTGTTGGGCTGGCTGTCACCACAATGGTCATCACTGTACAAGTCATGATGATATCACTTCCTCTAGAGATCCAGGAAGAGAGTGAGGCCGGGAGGAAACCTGGCTGAGATCACTGATTATCTCTTTCATAGTGGGCCAAATAAAGTTAACCCTCAGCTTAGAAAGGTGCAATGCATGCAATGCATTAGAGAGAAATAAAGAGATGCAGGGTGCAAAGGTCTAAACCACGAGTTATATCAAATGCTGATTAAAATATGAGACACTGACACTATTCCAAACAATGCTAGCTAGCTCGGAGCAGATGTGGATGTTATAAGAACAAAAACCAACATGATGTAATATTAAGTCACAGAAAATTAGTTCAAAGAATGAGTTTAGAATATGCAGTAGGCCTAGGTCACGTACTGTTAATTATATAATAAAAATGTGTCTGTGTAATAGTGTACAGTGTATACAGTATGTATCAAATGGTCAAGAGGAGAGCTTGGGTTGCTGTACAGTTTCGGGTTTATTTTTAAAACAAGGAAACATGAGTTATACTACTGTTCTGCAAAATGACCTGGGTCTAAAGTGCATTTTTGAAATTCATGGGTAGAGTCCCCTATGCGACTAGGCATATAAGTCAGTAACAGCTGTTGTCGAGGCCCACACTGCTGATAGGGTATACACCATGTAATGACCACTTTAAATATATTCATTTTTTTCATTCATTTTTACCCCACTTTAATAAGCTTTATTTAATTAGACCAAATAAATCAATGTATTAAAGGAAGCGTAATTAAGATACCGGCATTACTGACAACTTTAGTAAAACAATGAAAAATGTCAAATGAGATTCACATACACACACAAGTAGTTCTAGTTCTCTAGTGAGAGGTCCTGTATGGCATATCCTTTACATGTAGATCTATGCATATAAGCATAGAGATATATACTCAAGCCACACAGACACAAATACTGGCACACAAGAGATGGCAGATTCAAGACATTTTAAAGGTTCAAATCCTTTTACACACAGCACAGACAGTTCGTGCCAAAACAGAGCATGACAACGTCTTATCCAGAGCTAGCCTATAGACATCAATAAAGTCATGTCACAAGTACTGAATATCTGCTCACACGGCACAGTTGTTCATCGCAGCCAAGTGCTCACTGTCTTTTCATTTATTCCCATTCAAACACAGAGAGCTAATGCTAATGAGCGCTAATGCTACACCAATAGAACTATAAAGGTTGCATCTCACAGCTCAGCTATGTCCCTAGCACATCAGAATTTACTTAAGTGAGGTAAGGGCATAATAATGTCATGAGGTAATCAAATCCACTACAAGTGTCACTTAATGCAAAACTTGGTTTACTGTTTAAACTTCGCCGTCACTGTTTATTTAAGATTGACTCATTGACAAATAAGAGCTGATAACTGCCTAACTGGAGTTAACAAATAAATATGCTCCCACACAGTATCTCTTTCAAGTGTGTGTGAATTAAATAGCTCCATTGACACCCAAAGCCAAGTGCTAACCAAAAAATAAAAATAAAAAGAAATGTTTGAGAGCAAGCTTCTATCCAAAAGCAGGAGAAAGTGCATAAATGTAACATCATGCACAATTAACTGAATGGACACAGACCTAACCTTCGCATGTACCACTCTGGATGTGAAATATTCAAATTTACCTTTTGGCTCAGTGAGCTATAACAAACAGATCCCAGCTATCAGGATCCTTGTCTCTCCTCCAGTATGATGGTGATGTAAAACAAAATGTAATCTTTTTTTGGCTGCTTTACAGCTCATAAATATCCAGTTCCAAACACCACGGGTCAAGATCTTACTTTATAGGGACGGTGTGTGTACACTGTGTGTCCTGTGTGTCCTGTGTGTATGATACAGAGGCCATGACAATAAGTTAGAGTTGGCAGTGGAGGGAGAGCATAATAACAAGCGTTGAGCATGTGTGTATTACTACAAAACATAAACTGACAAATTAACTACTTGTCCCTAAGTCTACTTCTCCCACAGTCTTACTATCTTAAAAGAGCACCATTTGTCTGGCTTACAATATCAGCCCCTGTTCTTGGGAGATCCAGTGGGCTGAGAAATGTTCTTACGCTGAACAGCTTTACGCAAAGAAGCAGCAATATAAAATATAATGTGTTGCAAATGCCTGAATCGTGACATTGTCTTTTCTGTCTATGTTGTCATCTTTGAGCCTTCCAGCATTCAATTACAGCACATGCATTCAGTTGTCCAGACTTTGCAAGCCATTATTGCAAAATGTAAAGATGTCCTGAATTAATTCATGTGCTTCTGGGAAGACTTACTTCATTCATGTAGTGCAAAACTGTCGACCCCAACTGCACACGCACTGTACTTGGGCTGCATTCTTATAAACAGTCTGCTCTTTATTGTCTTTATAAACTGGTGACAAAGTTCAGCAACGGCTGTGGTACCAGAGGTTTTTACTACTCGATCTATCTATGTGTCCAGCTATTCTATTCTATTCCATTTCTCTATTTTGCTTTGACAGTAAAACTACCTTGCCAGAAGCATATGGTACTCCTGTGTCCAACATTAATGCACACAGGCAATAAACACACTCTTAATATGGGAACCTGATCAGGCTGAATTACGTACCTGCTGCTGTAGTGTCCCCAGGTTTGGGCAACGGCAGTCAAACCGAGGGAATTCCTGGACAAAAGGACGGGAAAATATCCGTTAAACTCCTCTCTTTGTGTGGTCCACTTGTGGTGATTGCTTGTGGTTCCTGTGCTGGCCACTTGCACAAGCTACTGAGTGCTGGTAAGTACCATCACTGTGAACAAGCTCTGCCTCTCTCCCCCTCTTTCTCTCTCTCCCTCTCTGGACTTCAGGTCAGGGATGGAATGGAAGCCAGCAATAAAAGCGCACTGTAACTTCACTCCCTCCCTCCCGCCCTGTCCTATCAAACTCCTCTGTCTAGCAGTCTAAGAAACACCTCTCCTTCAAGCGCTCTGTCTTTTTCTAGAAGTCAGTTGAAGAGAAGAGCGGGTGAGAATAAAAGGAAATGAGGGGTAGGGGAGAAATTCAATGAAAAAAGGGCCTTGGCGGAGGAGGTAGGCAGGCTGTATTCTCTTCTCACCGGTTGAAAAAGAGCTGTTGCTCAGCAAGGAGAAGGAGAGGTGCGGCGTGATGTGTTGTCATGGGGCCAGATCATTCCACACAGCTACCTCCTCCATTGTGCTATCCACAAGTCACCAAGGCTAAACGCAAGCTCTATATTTAACTCTTCCACCCTTGCCAAGGGTGCTGTTCGCAGCTGAGGCTAGCTAAATGCAGCGCTGAGCATTTCTGAATGTGAGGCTGACCAGCTAAAAGCATGCTAACTCCTCTCTCTGACCCTGTGTGACAGCTGAGCTACCCCGTGCCATTCTCCCTGGCTGGGAAAGTCTAGCGACAGTAGCCACCCACTCTTAATGGTGCTTCAAGCAACCACCAATTGCTGAGCTGCCCGGCTGTTCAGGACTTTGGCAGCTAGAGCGACTCTTTGGCCCTGCTTGTAGAAAATCTAAATTAGACCAGTGCGCTAAATAAGAGGTACAGGAGATGTGCTCTGCGTCAATGGGAATGGTTAGCATTGCTATGAGGCCATTGTTGGGTTAGAGATGCATATAGTGTTTTAGGTATTCACTCCAGCGTATTTATGTTTGGTTACTAATAGAGGTGAATGTGTGTAAATTGTAGACTGGATTTCACCCACCAGGAATATGCCAGGTGTTTTCAGTGCCCACCAGAGTAAACCAGTTTAGCAAGAGTCATAGGGGTTTTACGTCAGAGGGACTGAAAGGCATCCGTTCCCCTTTAAATTCGTCTGTGGTGCACCACAGTGCTAACCCAGCATCAGCACAGTTCACACATATATAGCTACTGCAGGTCTAGTGGGTGTGGTGCTGATGTCATGTTTTGTTTGATGAAATAAAGACACAGTCTGTGTGAAAGACAGACACTTGTTCTGCTCTTATACTGACCATCTGCACTCTTGATACGCAACGCATTTTCCCAAGCTCCAATTGACACCTGTAGAATCAAGGTGACCAGGGGTTAAACCACTCCACTGCAGTCTCAGAGAGGCATAACCGTTTAATTGTCTGGTCTCTGCTACAGAACTCAGATAAGAGCCATAAAACGAAAACAAAGAAAACCCAAAGCACTCTTGTTTGACAGAGGCCTTCCTTCCTCTATGATGTCATCCCCCTACATGTGGTACTGAAGAGGATCTATCCATACTGAGATTGTGAGAGGCATATTTTGATTAAATGTCATAACCCCCATCCCCCACCACGGGATTCATCCATGATGAAGTCATGTGTTGGGAGCCGGCAATGAAGACGTTTGTTATGATTTCAGCCCGTGTATAAATGCCCACGGGATGGTGGTCTCATTTGGGACGGTTTTGGGCTGTGGTTATCATGATTCACAGTGATTCAAATGTGGTTTGGTAAAAGAATTGCGAATTCCCACGCTCGCATGATGGGTCTAGAATGAAGCAAACTCAATACAACTGAATGAATTGTCACTTGTCATGAATTTGGTCAACTAAGTGAGAGTGAAAACCACAATATAACGTCATTTGACATAGAAGAAAATATAACTGAGTAGCATCACCTAATTTGACAGGTTTGTCAACTCTTAACTACCATCAGATTTCACTCGGTGAGGTTTTGGCGCAAGCACAATTTAACACACGCGCATGCACGCCATTTTTCTCAACATCATTTGACTAAATAATTCCAAGACTCAACACTAGCCCTCCATCCAACAGTCCTGTGTGTCGTCAAAACACTGTCACCGTTAGCAACTCTCCGTTCACCTCCTCCTCTGCGCAGACATCACCTCAGTTCTCTGGAGCGGCTCTCAGCCCCGGGCGTGCTGACAGATGCTAATGAGCTGTCCGTGCGTGGGCCGGGCCAAACAGCAAGAGATTAGGCAAGGCCTTCACTATAGGGAATGTGTTTTTAGTGGCTGGATGCCATAGAGAAGCCAAATACCGTTTTATAACGCCTTAAGAGAAATCTTAAACATCTTAAAAGTTGTCGAAGTTGAAGTATAGCCTACTGGTTGCAATTAGACATACGTAGGTGTTCAACATACCATTTTCTAGATAACGTTAGTTCTCCTGTAAAGAAATCGAGCTGTTCACTTTTAATGCCATCTTGTGGTCAACATAGTAACATTACACCTCAAAACAAATCAGACCAGACATATAGGCTACAGTCTACAGTCGTACTAAATACATTCAGAAAGAACACACAAAGTAACGGCATGATATTAGAGGCTTGGTACATGGACAGCTCTGATGAAGATCAGAGATCACCACATAAATTCAACCCAAATCAGCCTGCGTCTTTGGAGGAATTGAAAAAGCTTGGTGTTTTCCACTGGAAGGTAGCTACAACTACTAGCGTATTGTATGTACACAGTATTCTGCGCTAGCTTGTTAGCTAAACAGCTATGACATTCATTTTATGAGAATAGAAATTGTATTTTAACAAAGACAAATCTGGATAAAGTACGTATTTTTCTACGGATTTACTTCGGCGGTTATGGCCTAAACGGATTTATGGAATGTGCTGTTGCATAAACTTTGTGCTTTTAAACCAGAGAAACGTAGTCAATTTTGGAGAGTAACATAATAGATCTCATTTAAGGTGTCGGATATTATCCACAGAACTAATACATTGAATAACGCAGTTATTATTGAAAGAAAAACAAACAAAGTAAACCATGTACAATTTTATACTGCAAAGTACATTTTACTCACGAAAGATTTGTCACACTCGTGTTTACAGAAATAGAGTAACGTTATTCGTGCCTGCAGACAACCTTTCCATTTGTTTATAACGATAGCACAATAGTTTTAGACAGCAGGCAACTTTTGAATGTTTTACTCATAAAATGTGTTCTGTCTTGTACAGTTGAATGCAGACATCTATGAAAATGACCCAGAGCTGGAGCAGATACGTAAAGACCAAGGCTACTCCTACATGGATATTATCACAATACATAAGGACACATTACCCAACTATGAAGACAAGGTACCCTGAATGCACACTATGTACATAAGGTGATACCCAGCTTTTAAATAAATATCTTTAGACACTTCTGTATAAAATCTGCAAGTAACTTCAAGAACATTTATTAAACAAATAAATTGATTAAAAAACAAGTGAAATTATATCACAGCATTGAGCTTTTTTTTCCAAGCTTTATCTGGGCTCAAGTTAATGAAATATACTTACCATACAGGTGTTTTCTCTGTATAACCAGCTGAAGATGTTCTTTGAAGAGCATCTCCACTTGGATGATGAGATCCGCTACATCTTGGATGGCCGGGCCTACTTTGATGTCAGGGACAAAGAGGACCGCTGGATCAGGATCTGCATGACCAAGGGAGACCTCATCACCCTGCCTGCTGGCATCTACCACCGTTTCACCCTGGATGGCACTGTACGTCCCCGACATTTATTAGTTTATGCTAAAACAGGCGGATTTCTGCACAAAAGACCAGTGGTCTCTCTTTTATGTTCTATTATTTAATATTTCATTTCGTTAGTCATAGAAGTTTAGCTCAGTTTAATTCCGCCACTTTTCCTTTGCGCTGACATTATTTGGCGGAGGCTAGGGCCACTGCAGATATAGAACAAAACTCTTAATGATCATGATCATTACCTTACAGTACGTTTTTTGTGGCCTATATATGGTTGAACTACAAATAGGAGAAGTCATGGAAGGATACACTTTTTGACAGAGGCTGAAGCTGCATTAGGGCAGCATAGAGATAGTGGTATTATAGTTGTGAACAGATTTAGTCTTCATCCTGTCTGCCGCAGTACTTCTGATGTAAGCCAGGGGCTGGGGTGGAGGGGTTTTGGCACCCTTGTCAAACCTGTTGTGTTTTGGCTTATTAGCTGTTTAAAGCCAACACAGCTTCTTATTCGGTTCCACACCTCCTTAGCATGGTAGTTTTTAGTAGTCACCCTCTAGCTGTTTGTTCTACCCATTCTCTTTTTCCAGCTCCCTGCTGAATAATGTAACCTCCCCCTTGTTTACAGCCCTGCTGACCTTCTTTATAAGAGATTTATAAGAGATTTATAAGAGATTTAATGTAATCCATGCCAATGGTGAACTGTTATTGTGGGAACTTCTATTGAATTTATTCGTGGGAATTGGTGTAATATTGTGTTGGGTTGGAGAGCCATTCCATGTCCTGGCCATGTACTTGTAGTGTAATCTTGTGGTCTACACTAAAAAAAACAAAACTTTAGGGTTCCCATAGACCACATTGCTGCCTGACAAACGGAGATGTGTCAGGTGATCTTATTTTCTGGGGAGGGAAGTGGGGCGGTCTATCCGTTTTTCTGGCATATGAAAATTGTAATTACTGGGTGAAGACCTTTTTGAAAATTAGCAGAGATTCTATGAAATAAGGTCAGTCTGTCAACATTAAAGTAGTAGCCTGACACTTAATTAAGATTAATTCCCATCATTTCCTAGTCTTATTTATAGACACTGTGCTGGGAAAAAAAACCTGCATTGATGTTCCAACTAACCTAAAAGTGACTTCTCTGTTTTATTCTCTGAAACCAAACCAGCTAGCTGTAAGCAAGTGTATGTGCCTATGGCCAGCAATTTCAATAAGAAATGCAAACGAGGAGATTTCCCTCACAGTAAAACAATCGTCTGGCAAGAAACTAGGGAATAAATTTAACAATTGCAAAAAATTGCATTCCATTCAAATTGAAACAGTCTCTTTGTTTCCACAGAACTACACCAAAGCCATGAGATTGTTTGTGGGGGAGCCTGTTTGGAAAGCTTACAACCGGCCAGCTGATGACTTTGACATTCGTCAGAAGTATGTGTCTTCTCTACAATCTGCCTGAGAAGAGGAGGATGTTTACTATGTATAGCAGGGTTATGTTTACTATGTACAGAGGTACATACAAGTATTATGACTATTAAACCACAGTATGATGTCACCCAGGGTCAGCAGAAACATATAAGCCACCATGGGGTTTTGTGGTTTAGCCTAGTAAATTTTAATTACACAGCCTACAGTTTCACACAAACCAAATAAAGTCCTACATTTTTACCCTTTAACTACCAGTATTTAAAAAGTACCCTTCAATATTATGAAATTATGTGATTAACTCTGGAAACATTTAGTTTCCATTTGTAATTTTTCAATTGTTTCAAATGTTACAAGTTTTGATGTACAATAGCATTTCATAGAAATTTCACATGCAAATAAAAATTGCTGCTACTATTACACTTGTTTTTACTGCCATAACTACAAGAAAGTACTTTAAAACAGCAGTTTAATTTGGGATAAAACTTTTTTTCCACAAAGAACAATACAGTAAGATTAAATGAATTCAGCACAATTTGTAAACATAATTACAAATTAAGATAATTAGAACGAATCAATAAAATACTTCAAGCTAATAATTTGGTGAAATACATTTTTACAATAACCTCCCTACTATGATATGTACAGTTTTGGATCACTAGTATTTTACATTCTGTTGGTTTAGTAGACAGGATATGGTACTCTGTGATGCATGATTCCCCACAAATCATGCATCTAACAAAACTGGGAAACTGAAATCAAGTGCTTCATTACTGATGTGTAGACCAATTTGGGCCTGACAGACATAATTGCTCACAGTAAGGAAAGACTGTATTTTTTTCTCTTTTCTAGAAGCCTATTCGTTTTCATCTGGATATTCCAGAACATCCAAACATAATGCCCATGTTTGTCACTAACAGTCGCACAGAATTAAACCTTATTACTGCTCTACATAAATTAAAAACTCCACAACAAGTCTGTAGGGTAATATATTGTATGCATGTGTGGAAGCTGTTATCACAATGCTATATCCTCTAAACAGAAAGTTGTGCATTCGTTTCAGCATTATCTGGGTTCCACTGCATGATGAGAAGATATGCAACTTAGGCTCGGCTTGCCAAATCCAGGCCAGAATTTAAGACAACCTTTGTTGATGGATACAGGTCCAAAAAGTACACATGCTAACAATTGTATTTGCTTGACACTAAACAAAGCCAGATAATAGAGATTTGCTAATTACAATTACTGTTGCTGATTTAGTCGGTACATGATTGAAGCAAATACCTTGGTAGTTTTTCTACTTTCCAGACCTGGTATAACCACCTCTATCTACAATATAAGAATGATCCAAGTATGATATTTAGGTGCTACAGACACTTTATGAGCTGGAGGTTTTCCCCCCTCAATGGATTTTGGATATGATTCCCTGCAACATATCCAAGAAAAAGCTCAGTAGTGTGCGTGTGTTATAGCACCGTGCGCTCTCTCTCAGTGCCACCCGAGGCAACCCTCCCGTCTTCTAGACCAGTTTGAGGCACTGCGTGTTGAAGCTGTCCCCCTCCCGACAGGCCACGGACTCCAGCAGGGACTGTTTCTTCTGGCTGCTGCGCGACGACTCCAGCTCGTACATGGTGGTCAGGTTGAAGAGGACGCTCTCGTGGAGGTAGAGCGCCGGATCCTGCTGCACCAGGCCCTCCAGCTGACCCAGGGACTCCTTTAGCCGGCCCAGGTAGAGCAGACATACTGCAGCGTTGTTGTTGGCCTGGAAGCAGAGGGGCACGGACGTGCATACTTTATCCCAATGGTTCTCAAACTAAGGGTCAGGACCCCCCAGACGGGTAACTAGATTTAGAGTAGATGAACATTACATTTTTAACAACATGAATAACCTGGTTTTCAGGTAACTGCAGCATCTGAGATAGAACACGCCGAAGGAGGAATAGCTAAAGAAGTGGTAAAAACTAGGTTATTGAAGGTAAGAGTGTGCTTACCACGGGATTTTTGGGGTCAATTTGCAGGACGTCACTGAAAGATGCATGTGCTTCTGCATAGTTGTTTTGACTGAGGTAAACAAATGCCCTGGAACACACACATACAAAAGACACTTACATATGGGAAAGTACAAGTAATAACAAAAACAACAAGTAGAAAGCCGACTCATCAAGTAGCGATTATCATCATAATCATCATAATAGGAGAGAAACAAACAAAATTACAAAAAGGAATAACAAATTAATTATTGGATTAATTGATGATCTCACTGAACTGAGCAACAACACAGTGTGTGTGTGTGTGGTTTTGACAGCAAACACCCTGGCATGCCAGACGCACAGGGGTGTGACCTCCTCACATCCTAGGAGGAGGCGTGAAGCAGTGAAAGGCCCGAAGCAAGTACTGATGGAGCGAAAATAATCCTGCCCAACATGGCCACACACACACACACACACACACAGTTGTTGACGAACCTGTTCATCAGCACATATGTGGTGTGACTGGGATGGCTCCCAATATCCTGGCAGGCTCCCTCCACATCATGGAAATACCTCTCTGCTGTCTTAATGTCTCCGATCTACCAGGCACACACAGCACAAGGAACAAGCGTCAACACGCGTGTGTGTGTGTGTATTTGTAAAGTAATGGATTGATTACAAGCAGAAGTGAGAGAGTGTGTATATATTTTTCTGGACACAATAACGTTATTCGTACAATTGTTGTATCGTCACAAGCAATGAGGTGTATTTGTGTGTGTTCATTTGTAATTGGCCGATTGTCCAATGCTGTTCATTATACCACTTAATTTGGACTGTTTGGATAGTAACAAGCAAACGGAGAGGGGTGCGTTTGATTTTGTGTTTGTAATTGGCTGTACTCCATACTGTTACAAGCAAGTGCTTTTAGACTAATGGGTACAAGCAAAGTGAGAGGTGCATTTGCCTGTACGTGTGCGTCCTGATGAATGTGTTGTAAATCTCCATTACAAGGAGGCTGTCGGTGCCAGCCACAGTGAGGGGTGTGTGGGTGTGTGGGTGTGTGTGTGTGTGTGTGTGTGTGTGTGTGTGTGTTTGAACCTGCAGGAAGATGCGTCCTATGCCGCTGAGCAGCTGCAGTCTCTGCTGGGGTTCATACTGAATGATGGAGTGATAGGTCTCTACAGCGAGCACATAGTCCTGGTGGGAGAGAGACTGAATGCTGTTCACGTATCAAATCAAACCCACCTACAACATAAAGCCCTGTGCTTAAAGTGTCCGTAAGGAAGATTATGTCATGTTGGAAGCCTTGTGAAACAACACATGTATGTTACATTATGTAACACATACATGTGTTGTGTATACACTACATATGTAACTTACATATGTAGTGTATACTCTACATGCATAATACCCGAGCTGATTTAATGTTTGGCCTCCAATCACCAATAAATCCCTGAGTTGAAAGGATCTACCTGTAGTAAAAGCTGTACCACGTTTTTGTTTGTGAATCCCCAGCACACCATTGGACAGAGCACACGCACACCTACCGATTTGGCCAGCTACTTTAAACTTTTAATGGTTATTAATGATACATGCACTTTGAGGTGCGAGTTTGTTAATTCACTCATTTATTCTTGTTGTTTTTTATGTAGGCCTACCTCACTGGCTCTGTTTCGCATGCCAATAAACCACTGTGTAACAATGAATGTGATTTGACAGTGCAACAGTGGCACAATAGGATAAAAAACATAATGAGAGTTAATGAGTAGGAGACAGATTGTGAAACAACTAAGCATGAGGTCAGAAAGGAGTGGAGGGCGAGAGAGGTACAGTTGGAACAAAGAGAGAGACAGGGAGACCATTAATCAAGTCTGCAATTTATTAGCAGGGGCAATGTGTCCCTAGAACCGAGTCCAAACTGAACTGCTACACATTGCTCACATGGTGACTGGTCTGCTGACTGGGGCATGGGAGAGAGGTCAGTAAGGTGTGTGTGTGTGTGTGTTCCAGCAATATCTAATTTGTGTGTGCTTGAGGGGCTGTAGTCTGTAGACACAATGAGTGTTTGTTTTACTGTGTGCGTCTCTCTGCATTGGCAGGCGTGTGCAGCATAAGGAACGATTCCATTTCTGCCTGTGTGTGTGTGTGCGCGCTTGTGCACTAAATACGTGCTTCTATGCCTCTGCAGTTCTGGATCATCACCAGTAGATGGCAATGTGGTTCTCTGGCCGCTCTAGTGTGAACCCACACCCTGTGTCACTCGCCTCTATCCTCACCTCTCCTCTCTCCCTGACCAAGAATCCAATTAGTGGTCAGTCTGGGGGGATTTCACTGTGAATCCTCTGCTAACCCAGCACCAGTGTCTATCTCTCTCTCTCCCTCTCTCACACACACACACGTGACTGCACGCAAATGGACACGAAGACACAGATCCACGAGTAAAGGCACGCACACACAGACACACACACACACATACACACACACAGTACCTTCATGAGCAGGAGACAGTTTGCCATAGAGTACATGACCCGGCTTAGACGAGACCTCCACAGCTGAAGAGATGCTGAAGTAGACAGACAAGAGACAAGACAGACGTGAGTTTTTAAGAGTTCAGTATTGACACACATTGATGTCATGTAAACACTACATTGTCATTCAGCCTCCATTCCAAGGCTCTCCCGCTTTCTCCTTCAATCCCTCCACACCCAGCCTCTCCTCCTCTCCTCTCTCCTGCAGGGCTTATCTTGAGGAGAAGAGGTGAGGAAGCACTGCGGCACATTCTGATCTGGGTCTGTGCTCGCGGTGTGCCCTGTGGAAGACCAATTAGTATTCATCAGGCACGCACGCACACGCAGGAGCGCGTGCGTTTATTGTGTGTGTTGGGATGAGGAGCTAATCACTCAGTTGGGGTCTGATGTGTGAAGGCAAGGCTCTGTGTTATTGACTTGACTGTCTGCGTGGGCAGAGATAGGAGGAGGGGGGGGGGAGCGAGAGAGAGAGAAAGAGAGGGAGAGCGAAAGAGAGACAGACTGGCAGAATTGGCACACCCGCTCTCTTTGTCTTTCAAACACACACACACACACACCGACATACGTGCACTACACACACACGCGCTCACGCACATGTCACCGTGCCCGTTTACCCAATTACTACAAGCTTTTTGGTAAGCTTAGCCTGTCTTCAAAAATTGATTTGTTGTTTACCACCCCGAATCAACCGCTTAAAACGGTCTCCAGCTCCTTCACTAACCCACTGGAACTAATACAGAGGCCTGGAAAGAAGAAGAAAGAAAAAGAAAAAAAAAAGAGAAAAAGCTCTGATGCCAAATTAGTACTCATGAGCGTTGCATTATCACCCAGCAACACTGCAGCAAGATGCATCACTGTGTGGAGCAGTTCAGACATCTGCTGTAACGTCAGGAGGTGAGGTGAGGAGAGAAGAGGAGAGGAGATGAAGGAGAGGAGAGGAAGGAAAGGAAGGAGAGGAGAGGAGAGGAGAGGAGAGGAGAGGAGAGGAGAGGAGAGGAGAGGAAGGAAAGGAAGGAGAGGAGAGCTGTGAATATGAGACTATATGGAGGCTATATGAGGCACGGGCTCCCTGTGAAGCCTGTGTGGATCTGAATGGATTGGATAGGAATGATCTGTATTGATCTGCTCCAGGCAGACGGCTAGGCCCCGGGACTCTTGGAATTCAGCACAAGCGCCGAGGCAGTGGAGCGCTTAACGCTTTTACAGCACCGCGTTGGTGCATTTCTGCCTTTCCATGTGTGTGTATGTGTCTGTCAAACGTATACCGCAGTCCAGCACCAGGTGTGCCTAGCTGCATGTGAATGTGTGTGTGTGTGTGTGTGTGTGTGTGTGTTTACTACCTTGTCTGTTCTCCTGTGTTAGGGTGATCATGCTGCCGTCCTCAGCCAATCCCTGCTCCAGGTTGTCAACAATCTGTCGGGAGGTAAACTCAGAGTTCTGAGACACATAAATGGCAGCATGTTTGTTTTGTAATATCTATACTTTATAGCTGCAGATGACATCTTTGAAAACTGGCAGCCTCTCTGGCCCGCTTCTAGTCAAATTCCTTTTTGACTTTGAGCAGAAATTTGAATTTAATTGATTTATTTTCCCCCTTTAGGCACAGCCTTGTCCAGCAGTGTTACCGAGGTAACTCTCTTCCCGATACATAAGCCGTATCACCTCCTGTGTCAGTACATTGACCACCGCTGTACTATCCAGTACACAGTACGCAGTATATCCAAGTGGCCTCGTGTTATGCTGTTGGTTTCACTGAACAACTACAATACTAGTACAAGCTCAATTAACTGTTCATATATTGACATTAAAAGTTATCCCATGTGGCTTGAAAATATTCATATTCCCTGTTTTGGACTACAAATAAAGACAGTCTGAGGAGTCGCACGGCTAACACATTGGCAGCCTTGGCAGCCTTGTGTCTTTCTGTCCTCGTCCATGTGCTCTGTGTGCATGTGTGTACAGTATTTGTGCATCTACTGACAGCGTGGCAGACGGTCTTGAGGCTGTGCAGGCGGTCCAGGGCCTCCTGGGGCTTGGCCAGGTACTGGGGCAGCTCCGCATGCAGCAGGCGCATGGAGAACGGCACCATGGAGCCTGGGGGGTGATGGAAACGTCAAGGAGGGAGAAGTAAGTGTGTGTGTGTGTGTGTGTGGTAAAAGTAGCAGAAATGGAGGTGTTGAGAAAGAGAGCGCGGAGCGAGAGAGATGAGAATCTAAACTTGTCCGCCCACACACAGGCTGCACACGCGCGTGGCCCTGAAGGCAGGAACCTACAGATGGCACTGAGCTACGTATGGCTGCTTATTAAACCCTCTCATCTTTCACTCCGCTCCACGCAGCTCCATCACTCATTTTCCCTGCCTCATCCCCCCCCCCCCACCTCTCTGTTTGTCTGTCTACATACACACTGACTCGCTCCACCATGCCTGCTTACAGGGACTTTCCTTAAGGTCTGTCTCTCTCACACACGTATATTCCCTCCTGTATAAAGTGCATATAACCGGGTGAGTCCCCAGGCTTTGGTCCGACTTTGTTTGATAGTGTTATCAGATTCGTAGCTCAGCCTGCAGGACAGCGGATCATTCTCTCAGCCCTTTCTGTCAATTTGCCTTCCTACATTATTTAAAAAGGGACAGTCTTTTCATTTGTGTCTGGAATTAGCCTTGTGGCTGAAACCAGTATTACAAAAGGTGTTGTTTTAGTTTGAAACCCAAAGAGTGCGTGTCCCTTCCGCACCCGAGTGGCTCACATTCTGCTCTCTTCCTCCCCCTTATAGCGCTCATGGGCTCGGTCTCTACCCCTCCCCCTACAGCCGCCCACACTTTTGGGGAAAGTTGTGTTCCAAACAACAGTGAGCAAGAGCACTGCGATATTAATTTCTCCCTTTACCTCAACACGTCTGGCTGGCTGTCAGCCAATCTTTACTTCTACAGCCATCTCCCTGCTGACATGTCTGGACCGTTCTTGATTCTGCCTTTCTGCATTCCCGTCTGTCTGCATATATGCATTAATTATAATCTCCTTGTCCGTCTGTCTGTCTAGCCAGTCGACTCTCCGGCTGGTCAGAGGTCGTTCCCCTTTCCTCCAACTTGAATAAACAGCAGTTTCCCCTTTTTCAAAGACGGCAGAGACCACCATTCTCATCTTATTTAACCTTACGGTACCGGTTGCATATCTCCTCTGTTTAAACAATGCTTTTGCACATGAAAGGCATATGAAAACTGAAAGTCAAGCCATTACAGAGTAGAAGTCACCTGAGAAGCCTCAACTTTTCAACGGCAAAAAAAATAATAACCAACAAACATTGATTCTTCTTCAAGCGCTCAGTCAATTCTAATACTTTGGAGAGCGTTGAGTGGGCAGCCCTCTCTTAAGGCGTTCAGAGAGAGTGATCATGGATAATAGATAGTCGATGGCCATGTTGGGCCAGCAAAATGTTAGAACTTCAGATTCCAGGCAAGGAAACTCGTGCCAGTTTGTCTGCGAGCACCTAGGAGGGCACAAAACATTTAATATTGAGCAATGGAAATTCAATCGGTTCTCCCTTTAGGACGCTGTGTGGTGTAGCTTCAAGTGTCTATGCTTTTGTGTGTGTGTGTGTGTGTGTGTTTGCTGTGCTACTGCCTTCACAGTGGTAGCCCGAGGGGCGAAGCGGATCCAAAGTAATGGGAATACATTAGAGAGCAATTCAGGCCGCGTCTGAAAAAAAGAAAAAAAAAAAAATCCAGAGAGCGAGTGCTGAAGACAAGTAGAGCTGTTGGAGCTACTCAACGATACAGCCTAGTATTAAAGTTTCTGAGGTAGCGCAAACTTTACTTTACTACTTTTACTGAATATTTAATAGGACAGCTGTGTGCGCTGGTATGCCTGTGTGTATTAAAAGGGAGGTTGATCAAATTTAAAACCTTTTAAAAAAACAACGGTATTCAATATTCACGAACAAGAGCTTCATGGCACCTTTGTGGCACAATTGTGACTGATATGTCAATTTTCTAGGAGGAGGAATTAATATTTATATGGCTGTGTTGTGTTTGACACAGATGTCAGATGGCATCCAAACAGAAGTTTCTGCTATAAAAGCCTGTATCTGTTTACCACTGTTTGGTGCGACCTAAAACAACAAGTAACATGACATCTTCTAAAGGAAAACTGGGGGAAAAAAAGAATTTAAGTATTGGATGTAGCTACTGCTGCAGCTTGCTTATATATTCTGAATAGCTACACCACTTAAGAAAGTTCCCACCATACTGTAGTTACTGTGGCTTGACTATGTGCGGGCATTTCAAATACATACAGCTTACTGTATATACACATAGAAAGGCTTAGCTGGATTTATATTGTTTTAATGAAGAAAAAAATGGTTTGCACGTTCTAGCATTTAAAAGTGACACATCACAATGGTTGAAAGAACTACATAAGCTTAATAGCAAATACCCTCAAGGTCAAATGATGGACTAGCATGAATCCTTCAAGTCCAGCCTTTGTGTCTGTGTGCGTGTGCATGTGTGTGTGTGCGCGTGTGTGTGTGCGCGCACGCCAGTACCTCTCCTCCCAGGGTAAACGGTTGGATAGTATTCGTAGTAGAGGTCGGGTTGGTCCAGGTTGCCAAATGGCTCCATCTCCAGCTCAGCGTTCTGGACCATGTTGAGCTTGGTCAGCAGGGCCAGACGCACAAACCACAGCTGGCACACACACACACACACACACACAACCCCCCAGGAGAGTTTTGTTAGTGTACATTTACATTACAAGATTATCAACAAAAAACACATATGTGTGTGTGTGTGTGGGGGGGGGGGGAGGGAGAAGAGGGAAAGAAAGAGAGAGAGAGATAATGCATATCTTCCAATCTTTTCTGATCCCAGCTGTTGCTCTCTGTGGGTAGTGCTGCCCTCTGCCTGTCGTCCATAGGGAGAGAATGTGGAATTGTGTGTGTGCGTGTGTCAGCCTGTTCCCTTTCTTTTGACTGTAATGTATGCGGGCATCGCTTGGCTCTAACTCACTTTCTCTCTCACATACACACACACACACACACACACACGTCAGGCTTGGTTCCATATTCCCCATACACATACACAGACACACACCACTAGACTGTATGTCACAAAGTGATACCCAATACAACCACACATATGCACACACACACACAGACAGACAGTCATGTCAGGCCTGACTCCATATTCCCCATACACACACTTGGCACATCTGGCACAATGGGAACAGCAGAACAACAGAGAGGGAGAGAGAAAGCGAGAGAGGTGGCTTTTCTTCAGCAATTATTGGTTCCCTGGAATATTCTAAAAATGTTAATCAATGTTCAATTCCAGTTAATTCAGAACATTCACTGAATCAAGATAAATGGAGAAAGAGACAGAGACAGAGAGAGAGAAAGAGAGAGAGAGACAGACAGACCCTACCTGCAGGGAGTCGGGGGTGTGGGAGGTGAGCTGGCCACTCTTGCCGTATCCCTGGCCGTGGGCTGTCAGCAGGCGGCCTGTCAGGTCTACTGCAGCCCGCCAGTTCTTGGTGCTCTGGAGAGAAGACACAGGGAATGATAGATGAAAGAAGATGCCCGTGCTAAACACCCAGAGTCACAGGAGAGGGAAGTAAGGGCGGAGCAGACATGATACTGAACACGAGTCCACTGTATTTGTACAGAAGGTAGTCATGGATAATGGTCTCAAATGGTCGCACGTCACTGGGGATTTCCACCCTAAATCACAAGTATGCTGTTTAAAAAAAAAAAAAAAAAAGAGTAAGAGGCCCGTTACAGGTTCAAATTGGATTCTTCTTTTCATTGTATTTGGACAGGTAGCAAAAGCTTCTTAGAATTGAAGCCTAAAAGCTTCTTTTATAGATTTGCCATTTTGTAAATGCACTCATTGATCAAGAAAGAACAGATGCGAGCATGTGTTCTGTTTTTCTCAATGACAAAAGCCTCAATGGCTCCTAATGAATTGCAGTTGACAGATTTGACAGCAAACGCTCACAAAACTCACTCTAGATCAAACTAGACGTTGCAGATCAAATATGAATTAACATTCTGCTACTGCACAACATCTTAAATGTTTACAGAAACATCTTATAGTGGACCGTTTAGCCGATCCCTGCTTGTGCTTATGGGAAATGTATGAACCCACAAATGTATTGAATATAACATTTCTTTTTCCCCACCCTGGAAGTTTATGCCTCCGGAATACCACATCACACGCAGCGTACGACTATAACTACCACTGCGTTACCTCATTTACCCACCCACCCTGTTTGCATACAACATATGACTTGGTGTCCCAGGTGAACGATGCACTATTTCTTCATATAAAGATGGAACGAACACACACACACACACACAGAGCTCTACTAAAAACACAACAGTGTCCTTTAAAGGGCTCTGAATCAACGGATATTATGAGGGCTATGCGTGTTTGTCTGTTTGTGTGTGTGTGTGTGCGCGCCTACACCTGTGCACTGCCTAATGTTCAAGCGGGAGGACAAAACCACCACACAAACACACACACACACACACACACACACAAAGTGATGGATGAACAAGTGTATATGCAAATATCCATGCACGCAGACGCGCACACACACACGTCTAGATATTAGCAGCATCTGCTACCGCAGGAGGTGGTACAATAGGTTGGCGGGGGACAGAGGTGGGGGGTGGCGGGGGGCGGGGGTGTAGAGTCACAGCACCCCATCAGCCTGCATGACAAGGTCAGCCCGTCGATTGGGTCTTAAGTGCTTTGCCATTCATCATAGCCAGGGAGCTAATTAGGCAGGAGAGCGGCAGAGAGAGGGAGAGTTAGGTGTTTAATGACAGGTCTCTCTCGCTCTCTTTCTTCTACCCCACCCCATTCGGTCCCTCATCATTTTCTCTCCATTTGCATCTTTCATGAATCCCCACCCCCACCCCTCGGTCTGTCCTGCTCTCCGCCCCCACCCCCTCCGCTCTTCCCTAAGGCTTCTCCCACGCGCTCCTCCCCTGCAGCCCTGCTCCAGCCCCGCTCCAGCTTGATGCTTTCTCTCCCCTCTCCTGTACCGGCGGCTGCTGGGTGCCTCTGAATCTTCATTAGGGCAGGAAATGAAGCTGAAAACGAGGAGGCAGCCTGGATGGCCAAAAGCAGCTGCAGCCACTCACACACTCTCTCTCTTTAACACACACTACAGTAATAGTGTAATAGCACATCTACATTACACCACTGCACCACTTGCCACAGGGGTTTTACCATGCAGGCTTCTTTACGTGTGTGTGTGTGTGTGAGAGTGTGAGAGAGGGAGAGAATGTCAGAAAAGCAGAGTTAACAGTAGCTGCAATGTCGCACGCACTCTAGCCTCGCTCTGTCAACCGATTGGGCAACACAGTCACAGATGGACGAGGGGTTTATACAGTGGATAAGGAGGATATGGGGGGAATCTGGCCCCATACTGGTGTGGCAGAGTGGGAGACAGCATCGCTCACGGCACACCGAGGAGTTAAAAAACAAACACCAGACCAAGAGAGCTGGATGGAGAGAGCGGGGAGCAGAGGAGAGGAGAGCTATGGGCCGGCTGGTATGCACTGAGGCCTTACAGAATCTCTGCCAAGTAGAGTTTCACTGTTTAAGGGTGTTAAACACCAGAATATAACTGCAAAGCTTAATGGAAGGTGACACCAAAACTCAATTATGATTGAAAACACCAATCCTGCTTCCATGTTGGAGAAATTATTAAACAATGTGCCTGTGCATTCTCTGTTAAATGTTATCTTGCACTTGCAACCAATCATTTCAAAGCTTAAATAACTCTGGACCAAACATAATCATAATACCAGTGAGACGGGACTTGTGTGGGTTGAAGGCTGGCCTTATAGTTAGAGAGGCAATCTTCAGATACCCAGGGGGAAACTAATTAGTGGAATCAGCTGGTGTAGAGTTTGGTTGGAATGAAAACCTGCATACTCTCGGCCCTGGTTTGACACCACTGGTTTATATGTAATTAATTGGACACATGATAATGTTTTACTCTAAAATTTTATCAGAGCTTTTCAGACAAGGTCTGGCAGTGCGCTGAAGATAAACACAGTTGCACGTTTCTTTTTTCCAAAGCAAATTTTGGTCTACAATTTCAGTAAAACACTTTCATTAATGATGAGTTCGGGGAGGTCCAACAAGCTGATTTATCACCTTTTCCCAGAACATACACGTCGCCCAAAGTTTGATGGACAAATAAATAGTGCATCTTTTATGAGAGTTTTATCAGTGGGTTTGCCTCTAGTTCCATCTCGGCACACCCACCACCTGCTCGTTACCCAGGTGTGCATGATTTCAATTAAAAACAGAGGAGGTAGTAGGAGGGGGGAGAAAGAGAAAAACAATTGACTGTTATATGGGAAGGTGATTAATAGTTTAGCTCGGCACCAAATGCCTACGCAATAAGGCATAATCAGATCTACCACCAAATCAAATGAGAAGGCATTACCATGGTGATTTATTGCCGGCAATATTAAATGAAAAATTAAGTGCGGAGGCTAGGAATGTAGTGTGCGTCAGGGTTATTAATTGTCTAGTTAGATGGATCTAACTTCTTTAAAAAAGGAACCCAAAAACGATAATCATTGCATTACTGTATTACTCAAAAGGACACAGCCTGGAATGCTGAAAGAACCATGCTGTACTCCCATTCCTTCATGAAGAATGGAGCTCCGAAGGACTTTTAGCTGAGTATCACAATACAAAGGGGTTGATTGGGTTTCAGTTATAAACAAACTCCTGCAGTACCGTCAAAATCTCCAGTATCCACTCATAGGTCCCAAACACCAAAATATTGATTCATATACCTCTCCCACTCAATTCTGACATGAACGTGGCTAGCGCCATTCCAGTTTTCATACGCACAAGCCGTGGATGTGCGTGTGAAAAACTGAATAGCTGCCCCCGGCTTGTTGATTCACCAGGAGACCTTGTGACTTACCAGGACTCCCTGCCAATCAATAAGCTGGAGGCAGTTATAAATAAATATAAAAAAAACATTATATATTGTTGATGATGATAGATAGGTGATGATAGAAATGTGTCTACTGATCTTGCTGCTGCTTTACTGATTTTGCGGGCTCACGGGGTGTTGTGCATGCATGTTTAACTATTTCTTAATTCATATAATCATGATATATATTGTTGCCGTACACATACCAGCAGATGGCCACCCCAAAATCTGATGAATGACTCTTATATTAGTCTAATCATTAATATCTACCCATTAGAGTTGTTAAGTCTAAAAGGATCACATGCCTTGAGCCCATTCTCCGTAACGCAAAGTGATAAAGTCGATACTAATTAACAAGCTGAACTTTAATTTTCTTCAACACAGTTCTACGCACACATTTCACATGCACCCACTTTCTCACACATATGTAATGCCACATTTGTGCAATTAAACACACACAAAAGCACGCACACATAATTAGTCTTGTCACGAGTTTAAAAGGGGTGAAGCTTCTTAATTGTGTTGATGATCACAAGTTCAGTGCAGCTTTCCTCTGGCAAGTAAAAACAAAAAAAAAAAGAAAGACAAAGCTTGGCGAACAAACGAACGCCCACTGTTGGTTCTCTTGCGAGAACCACAGGCCTCCAGGCAAATCAGACTTAAAAAGGCTTCCCCATCTCATCTTTGGGTAACATGGGGAGCTCCCATGCCACTTCAGTTTACCCCTAACTTGTTGGATTACACAGAGGACACTACACTAAAAAGGCACATCAGTTGCCTTTGCTTTAAAGTCTCTGTACGTCCTCTACTGTCTATAAACATGTTGCCCCAGTCGAAGAATGGCCTCCTTGGCAAAATTACTGAAAAACTCCCATCGGTGATAGCTGTATTCTTCCAAAACTACTGAGCGCAGTAAAGGGATAGCACATATAAAGTGATGTCATTTCAGGGCTTCCAAAGGAACCATCTGTAGCACTCCCACAGATGCCTCAAGATGCTCTGGGTATTATCAATAACTGACTGACTAGGACTAGTGAATGGCTTCTGATGTGGTTGTCAACAAAAACAATTCCCATTTCCCCAAAGCGCTGCTCAAGACACATTAATCAAGGACTTACCACAGTTTTCCAGTATGCCATGACTAAATGTCAGAATGTTTGAACTCGTTTATCAGTGAGGGACTGTGGGCACTGACCTCAAAGCAAGAGGCAGCTATTTTAAAAACAGCCAGACCAAGACACACCTTTGACAAAGTCACCTGTGCTGGACACTCTTGCTAGGTCTGGAACGTTTGACTGTTGCCGTGTGTGAGCAGAGCAAGGTGAAAATGACCAACACTTAATACGGGGAGGGGAGGGGGGGAGGGGGGGAAGAGAGAGAGAGAGAGAGAGAGAGAGAGAGCGCGAGAGCGAGAGAGAGAGAGAGAGAGAGAGAGATAGATTCCTGACTGCTGTGAAATGCTGATGCTGCACTACACGGACCTCTTTTTGTTATGATGGGTGGTGGAAATGACAGCTGTGCAAGAAGGTTACGTTAATGACAACTAAAAAAAAAGAGGTTACAGCAATGACATCAAAGCAGGACGCAGTGGCCAGGTCACTTGAGATGATTATGGGGGGGGGTTGCACGTCTGTATGACCCAGCTGAGGTGGCGGGGAGGAGTGGTACTTATCCAACTGCCACACACACACACACCATGCTATAGACCTGGCTCCAGAGAGAGAGAGAGAGAGACTACCAGCAACATCTTCAATGCATTAAAACAGTGTTTTTTGGGTTCTATACAATAGCATCTAACATCGTAGCAATACTCAATACTAAGCTGCTTTATATGTATATGTTGTAGATAAATTGTCACCGCAATTTCAAAATAACTCAACACACCCAGGACGCGGAATATTGAACAGCATATTGGCGCAAAACCGATGGCAACGCACACACTGTCACCCCTCCAGAAGATTTCCACTCACTAGACCCATAAAGTAAGCATAACCATGGTGGTAATAAAAGCAGGCGACACTGGGCAGCTGAAGGCACATAAACACATTTAATCATGCTTATATATTGCATGAAAGCCCGGACGGCACAGCGATTCTACTAAAATCGCGGGGAGAAAGATTAAGCAGATTCCTGATATTGTTTAGACACTGGGTTTTGTGCTACACTGAACACATGGTAGACAACCATTCGGAGACTTTTATGGTCGATTTCCCTTCACGTACATCTCATCTGTTGTAGGCAAAGTGACTGCCTGAGGATGTGAGATGCAAATACAACTGCAACTAATTGGTAAACTCAAATATACATACATACATACATAATATATATATATATATATATATATATACACACACACACTAAAACATCGTATCTTAAAATACCATACAGTATGTTCACCAAAACAACTGTTACAATAGGTGTAGGCCTATGTTTTTCTGTGTTGGACCTAGAAGTTTTCTATCCTCCTCTGTCCTTCCATCTCTCCTCTTCCACACTGCTGCCCCTGTTCTCCTCCGCTCTAACAGGGAACAGAACAGCGTGCACTCTGTATGCGTGTGTGAACCGTCCAAGTGTGTTTGCACTCTGTGTACTGTGCGCGTATAGCGTGTGCGTGTGTGTGTGTGCGTGTGTGTGTGTGTGTGCGGTGGCAGTGGGCGCAGTCACACCCTGGGTCTGCAGCATGACTCACTCTGCCAGCTCAC